>CM038145.1:525970693-526254116 GCA_021437245.1 Aegilops speltoides | reverse complement strand
AGACCCAAGAGATGCTTCAGGAATTGGATATCGCCAAAAGGCGAGTGTTGAAAGATGTCCGCGGGTGAATTTATAACCGCGCCCAACCCGCTTAATTGGCTGGGGCGGAGGCTCGAGTCCGCGAGGAGTCCGCGCCTCGATCACGAAGTTTCAAGGGACAAAGTCGTATTCGCCCATCGCCAGATGTTGAAGCTCGGGCGGCGCTCTATCAACCGACTCGCTGGGGCAATCGGCTCCGGAAAGTAGCCGGGCGGATTCAAGCGCGCCACCAAAGCACTGGCCCGCGGCAGAGCCAGATCATGCCCATCGCCGCAGCGGCGGCGCGCTTGGTCGGCTCGAGTCCGTCAAGATCAAGTCTCCGCGTCATCGCCGTGAAGTTTAGGCTTCACCGACCCGACGGCCGGGGCATAGCTTGATCTTCCAGATGGCCAAGAGAATTGGCCCGCAGACGGCCGCCAATACGAAGATCCTGTCCGGGAGCAAAGTCTCACCCGATAGCGCAAGGTTGAATATGCCATCGAGCCTATCTGACGCATACACAAAGGAACTCTCAATGAAAGCACCAATGTCGGTGTCAAACCGCGGATCTCGGTAGGGGGTCCCGAATCGCGCGCCTAGGCGGATGGTAACAGGAGACGAGGGACACAATGTTTTTACCTGTGTTCGTGCCCTCTCGATGGAGGTAATACCCTACGCCCCGCTTGATTAATATTGATGATATGGGTAGTACAAGAGTAGATCTACCACGAGATCAATGAGGCTAAACCCAGAAGCTAGCCTATGGTATGATTGTTGAGATGTAATGTTGTGTCCTACGGATTAAAGCCCTCCGTTTATATAGACACCGGAGAGGCTAGGGTTACACGTAGTCGGTTACAATGGTAGGAGATCTACATATCCAGATTGCCAAGCTTGCCTTCCACGCCAAGTAAAGTACCTTTCTGACACGAGCCGTAGTCTTCAATCTTCTATCTTCGTAGTCCGGGAGTCCGCGGATATTGATAGTCCGCTGTCCGACACCCCCTAGTCCAGACTCCTCACCCGGTTTTAAGCCGTAGCATGGCACATCGAACTATCGAGTAGTCATCAGCTTTGCTCGCCAGACGCTTCTAACGCCGCGGCCAGCATCAGCAGAGGGCTCGGCACCCAGCGTGCTTCCAGACGTAATTCTTCCTGGCAAAGCAATGAGGATAATCCTCGTGTTATGGACCCACCCATGTAATTGCTACCATCATCTTTCAACTTTGCTTTCAAGGAACGCATTAAAATTCAACTAACAACAACACGAGCCATCTATCTACAACAAACATAGACAAGCAAAATACTATCAGTACTAAGTTCATGATAAATTTAAGTTCAATTAATCATATTACTTAAGAACTCCCACTTAGACAGTACATCTCTAGTCATCTAAGTGATCACGCGGACCCAAATCAACTAAACCATGTCCGATCATCACGTGAGATGGAGAAGTTTTCAATGGTGAACATCACTATGTTGATCATATCTACTATATGATTCACGCCAACCTTTCGGTCTCCATGTTCCGAGGCCATATCTGCATATGCTAGGCTGCCAAGTTTAACTCGAGTATTCTCAGGTGCAAACGGCTTGCACCCGCTGTAGATGGACGAGAGCTTATCACACCCATCATCACGGGTGTCCGGGCACCATTTAACTCACAACTCCGGAACAAAACCGAAGCTAACGAGAGAGGCAACCCGGAAAGAAACAAACAACATGGTAAACACACCGGCATAAACATGGCATGATGCACAATCTAGTATGATGCATGTCCGGTTTAATGAGGCATGGCATGGCAAAGTGCAACAAACAATACTACAAGTTAAGTGGAGCTCAATATGCAACGAGTTGCATATTGACGGAACACCACATCAATTATTTAGTTTACTCTCGTTTATGCTACTCATCAATATTAAATGTTGATTAACATGGCAAGGGGTGAAGCACAACAAAACTACCTACCTAGGCAAGTTTAAATGAGGCCGGAAACAACAAACACAAGTCCGGAAAATCCCCATGTGCATATTTATGGATTAGGTACTGTTCTGCCCTAAACACCATTTTAATGTTGTTTAACAGGAAAATAAGGTGTACCATGTTAATCTAGGCATTTTCCACCCCATTTACATATAAAGTTTATTAAAATCTGAGCTACGGTTAATTAGTTATGAATTAAATCATTTTAGCATGGCATAGGAGCAAATTAATGTAAACAACATTTTAAACATATTAACATGGGATGAAAGTGGCATATTATTAAACTAGACAAAAAACTAAGCATTTTCATATAAAGTTTGTTTTAATCCGATGCACAGTTAATGGGTTATTAAATGCATGAGCAGGAGGACTTTTACGCAAATCTGGAATTTCTTGGATAATTAGCAAAATCGCGGGGTGAAAAAAAAAGCGAGCGGGCGAATCTGCAGGCTGGCCCAATGAGAAAAAAACAAAGGAGGTATTTGGGGTTTGCTCACCCATGGGCTTAGCCCGGTCGGTGTGGAGAGGGAGGTGGAGCAGGCTGGGCTGCTCTGGCTTGAGGCCAGGCCTTGCGGTTGTTCTGGTGGCAGCGCAGGATCTGAGCCAGGCGCGGTCGAGAACACTGGTCAGCCAGAGCGACCAGCTCTTGCTGTTGTCGTTCTGAAAAGCAGACAGCAGCAGGTCCATAACAATGGAGAAAGGCGCGGTAGGAGTTCATGGCGGCAGGTCGTGGGAACCGCCGGAGCAGGCGGAGCAGGCAGGCAGGAAGGCGGGGGTCCAAATCCGGCAAGGAGGCGGATCGGGGCTTAGTGCAGCAGCTCCGCGGCGAGGAGCTTGGCGGCGGAAGCGAGAGGAGGCCGGCGCCATGGCGAGCAACAAGCTGTGGCGGCGGAGCTTAGGGCACCGGAGGAAGGAGGGCAGCGAGGGCAAGCGGATCCGGTCGGCCTTTGGAGGAGAAGCGAGGAGGGCCTCACAGCAGATGCCTGCCAGCCAGCGCAGCACTCGACCTCTGCTCAAGCGAGATGAAGCGAGGCGCGCGCGCAGGGCAACAGCAGCGACAGAGACTTAGCGGCATCGGTCAAAACACCGGTGTGCTTTCGCAAAGGCAGAAGCGGTCACGAGCTTCAAGGCTCTGGCATCCATGGCGGAGGAGCCTGCGGCTGCTTTCATGGCGGAGTTAGTGGCGTCTGGCGGCAGGTGAGGCTGGGCACGCAGCGACAAGTGCTCGGGAAGCGAAGAACTGCGGTGCCATGCAACCATGAACCAATAGCAGGTCTTATTGCGAGCGCGGCGGGCCAGGTCCGTCGAGAACAAGCGGAGGCGAGCTGGCGTCGGCGATGAAAGGCCATGGCGATGGCGTGGTCTTGTCGAACAACGAGAGAAGGCGCTAAGAAATTAAGGAGGGAAGCTAAGCGGGCGAAGGAAGGAAGGGGCGAGGCGGGGACTGCTGGTCAGCGGCTCTGCTCGGAGAGGTGGGCGGCATAAATCCGGGGAGGTTGTCGGGCGCTGGTTTTGTGGGATTGGATGGATCGGATCTGGGGGATCCAGAGAGAGTGGCGGCGGCGCTAGGGTAGGATCCTAGAAATTAGGTGGTTAGTCTAGATATATATAGTAGGTGGGTTAGACTAGGGACTATTTGGTCCCTCCGATCGTGTCAGACGGCCGGAATAAATAGGCTAGGCGTCCAATTAAAGCGGAGATGTTTTGGGGATGTTGGGGATGATCCGGACCCGTTGGTCATGACCGGCGGTTCGGGTTGAGGCAAGTTTCGGACGCTGCGAGGACTGAGAGAGGTCGGCGAAGACAAGGGGTTTTGTGGTCTCGGAGAAAGAGAGAGGGTTCAAGCAGTGCGAGGAAGGTCGACAAGGACAAGCGGTCGACAACATGTCAATGAAGACAAAGAAAGCAGACGGAGACAAGAGGACTCGAAAAACCGGTTGGTCTCGGGCAGCCAACAAAAGCAAGGGGACACGACAACTAGGCGGATGCAAGTTTTAAAATATGGCTGACAGCAGAGTGCGATGCAATCACGAATGATCGATGATGAAATGCATGACATGAACAAAATGCAAAACGAAAGACAAAAACCCAACCATGAAGAAAATAATATATCGCATCTCCGGAAAAGGCAGGAGTTGGAGTTACGAATATGGAAAGTTGCATCCGGGGCGTTACAACACTCCACCACTCGAGAGGATCTCGTCCGAGATCTAGGATGGCACGGAGGAAAAGGAAGAGGAAGATAAGAGGTAAACTAAGTTGCTTCTTTGACCAACGAGTGAAACCACGAACCTTGAGAGGTTGAGCAATTTAAAAGAAAGAGTACAACAGAGATGAACGAGATTGCAAACAATCCGTTAGAAAAGATGAACAAGGAGTATTACGAGAACTTGAAGGTTGAAAGACATGGAAAAAGAGCTTCCGCGAGCGAAAAGAATATGACCACATCGGTATAATGAGATAGCCAAGGAACAAGAATGGCTGAATTTGGACAGCACTCCGGTGAAAAGAAGAAAACTTGATGAGATGAAAAGATATGGAAGAGATGACACAACACTCGGTTAAATGGATAATCAAGAAAAGAACACGATGCTCACAAAAGCGAGGTGATGGGTGAAGAGCACAACATCACAATGCCTCAATAACGAAAGAATAGAAGTTAGGCCGTTGGGATAAAGGAACGGGGAAGAAAATGACAACTTTTGCCACAAGTGAACTTGGAAAGCATCCTTTCAAAGAAGAATCGAATGGAGTTGTTGGAAAATCAACAACGAAAAGCACAAACTTGTTGTGGGCTTATGGTAAACATCTCAAAATGATGAGGTGACCACCGGCCACTAATGGAAACAATTGATTGGATTGATATCGACAAGGAGACGAGAAACTTATTTCACCGGGAGGACAAATGAAGAACTTGGGTCATTTATAAGCACCATAAATAGCAACAATCCTTAGGGAAAGCTTTAGGTGAAATATAACCCAAGACAACTCCAATGAAGAGACTGATGGATTTAAAATACCTCATTCTTGACAACAATATGAATCATGAAACATGAAGGAAATTGTCAAGAGTGACATAACACCATCTCAAAAGATAAGATAGAAGGAATTGCATTTTGGAATGCAAGACGGAGAATACTTGAGCTTCTCAAAACAAAACAAGTGTTGAGCACCATGTTTAATTTTTGAGTAGCTTGGCAGATCTTAACTTCAAGAGAAATCTTGAAGAACAATTGAAGAATGAAGAGAGTCCTTGACGAACCACCATGTAGAACCTCCATGAAGAACTCCGGTAAACAAAAGGAATGAAAAGAAAGAGAAATTGAAAACACAAGGTGAAACCTTGCAATGATTTAGATGGATCTCCGTGATGATTAGAGCTTGGACCTCCGGGAAAAGAAAAGATGAAACAACTGAAACCGAGAATTTTAAGGGCCTCCGGAATAAAGAATTAATCACTTGGATGAACAAGAATAAGAATTATGTTATGCTTATCCTTCACCAATTAAATTGATGACAATCAATGGATTTGGCATACTACTTATTCTCGTAGAAAGGATTAAAAGAGATATATCAAAACTTGAGAAGGTCTTCAACGAACCACCGGTATGATTGGAACAACAAATGAATTGATATGATGAACAAGGAAGAGAGATCTTGAAAGGACCACCGTAAGAATTGAAATTGAACGTAGCAAATGCACAAATCACCGGGAAGAATTAGAAAATGAATGAAGATACTTGACAGAATTTAGAAACAAGAGAACAAAGAGATCTTGAGCTGACTAGAGTAAACTTGAACGATGCACCGGTAAGATTTAGAGAGCGATAGCTCTGCGCTGAGAATAAAAATTATGACATGATGGCCTTGGAGGAAAGAAATGGAAACAACTCAAGAAATACTCGGATGGTAAGAAAAGAATTCTCACAATCGAAAACAATTATGAGAGGATGGCATCAAGCTAGAACCATGAATCTTGAAGAGAATGGAGCAAGATTTAAGAAATCCTTCTTGGTCTTCACATGTTGAGAATGATGATCGAAACACCAGCAAAATTATTGAGCCACACGGAAGAATCAAAAGCGAAGAGGTTGAGCCAACTATGAAAATAATTTGAAAGATCTTGGAGAAGGCATATGGCGATGAAAATTCATTCTTCGTCAAACTTGGAAAGAATTTAGGATAGCTCAGGGAAAATAGAAGAGTCGGGTAAGATCACAGGAAAAGACACATGGGTTAGGGCCCACTCAAAAGCACACCGTTGAGAATGATATTAAAGAGATTGCACGGTTGAATTAAATGACTTGAATGAGATGCCAATCTCGAAAGAGCTTGAGCGAATGCAGAGTGGAAACACGAATCTTGAGATATCTTGAGCACTCCGGATAAGAATAGAGAGGTGAACGATTATGAGATGCACCGGCAAGAAAAGACATTGAAATGAGGAAAAAGGTATGATCAACAAAACTTGGCTTGAATCCACCGGAGAAGAAACAACAATGAAGGATGATGAACTTGAAACTGTTGAGCATCTTCATGGGAAATCACCGGATAAGAACATTGAAAGAAAAGAATGAAACAAACACCATTGAGAAAACTTAGATTTGATCTTGCGGATGGGGAGAATGATCGGATCCACTTGAAGAGAAACACGCCGGTTGAAAAGGATTGACATGACAATCTCGATTGTCGAGAAGGATTGGTATTCACATCGGAGTATGAGAACACCATTTCGGAAAAGTATGGAATCAACATTTGACATCGAAGCAACTCGAATACCACAACTCAAAACAAAAAACAAAGGACTGGCTTGCAAAATAAGCCGGAACAAATACATATGATAGAGATTTACCCAATCCCATATCATGCATCTGTCGAAAAGATATTCTAGGAGCTACTTGAATTCCCACCTATAAAACTCCGAAACTTTACGGTTATGCAATCGGTGTTGGGGATACGAGGAAGCAATATATCTCACCCAAACTAACAATACCTACATCCATTTGTATCCATCCGTCAACACATAACCAAGAAACCTTGAAATCGTCTACCTCAACCTTGAAAAGCATCCGTTATACAAGTCATGGCAATACTCCGTACTCACCTCGATCTTTGGGTTAGCGGGGTTATCTCACCAACAAGCGCATAAAAGAGATTTTTGATGTCGGCGTACTAAACTCGGTATTCGAGGCTGCAGCGATAAAATTATGGCGACAACACCTCGGAGCTCAACTCCGGGACACCTCCAAAAAAACCCTGGCGACGGGAGGCACCAAGACAATGTTGTCATCATAAAACCATCGAACGATTCCAAGATACCAGCGTGATCCTAAAAAAATTTTAGTGAAATTTGAGAAGAAGAGTCAAAACTCTCGTCGGGATACCTCACGGAGGCGGCAGAAGGGGTGAGGAGTAAAAAAATTCTAACTCTCCGATATATATAATCCTAAATGACTCAAAACATTTTTCTAGACACAACTCGGCCGCTAAAAGCGATCAAGCAGTGGGGCTCCTAAGGTGGGGAAGGCTCGATTACCAACTTTAGCGCCCTCGATGCGGCTATATCTCCCGTGTGAAAGCACGACTTAGAGCATAACCGCATTGAAAGCAATGTGCAAGTGAGGTAATCTTCACACAACCATGTATTACATAAGGAAAGAGATACATAGTTGGCTTACAATCGCCACTTCACACAATTACATGAATAAAGCATTACATCATCCGGATACAATCAAGGTCCGACTACGGAACCAAAATAAAGAAAGAACCCCAAATCGACAAAGGTCCCGATCGACCCCAAGCTGGGCTCCCTCTTGACCAACTAGAGCGAAACAACACAAAAGGCAAGATCATCATCGAGCTCCTCCTTGAGCTTGATTCGTCACCTGCTTTCATTAACATAGGCACACCAAACTGGTTTTGGAAGTATCTGGTGAGCCACGAGGACTCACCAATCCCATTACCATGGGTATCAAGACTAGCAAAGCTTAATGGGAAAGGAAGGGGTAAAGTGGTGAGGTTGCGGCAGCGACTAAGCAAGTATGGTGGATAACCAGCATAAAGAAGACGAGAAGAGAACAAGCGGAGCAGTCGTCGACTAACAATGATCAAGAGGTGATCACGAACACCTACTAACGTCAAACATAACATAGAAACCGTGTTCACTTCCGGACTCCGCCGAGAGAGACATCACGGCTACACTTTCGGTTGATCGTTTTATTTCGGATCAAGTGTCAAGTTATCTACAACCGGACATTAACAAATTCCCATCGCCACATAACCGCGAGCACGGCTCTCGAAAGTTTATACCTGCGGGGTGTCCCAACAGCCCATGACAAGCTCTCGCGATCATCGAAGGAATAGACCTTCACGAGACACTCCGATCGGACTCGGTATCCGGTACATCAAGACATTTCGACAATGGTAAAACAAGACCAGCAAGACCTCGGCGTGCGACATCCCGATAGTAGCCGCGTATCTCGTCTCGAGCCACGACCGGATGAAGCGATCGTCTGACAACAAGCGATACCCCAAGTTGCCTAGAGGCGGCACATAAGTGGCTCTAGTTTGGACCAGCGCTTAGACAAGCAACGGCCGGGGGCTAAAATAAAGATGACCCTTGGGATCGCGACTCCCAAAGGAAACAAAGGTAATAGGTGAGGCAAAAGGTAAAACCAATGTTGGGCCTTCTTTGGAGGAGTTTTATTCAAAGCGAACTGTCGGGGGTCCCATAAATCACCCGACCGCGTTAGGAGCATAAAATCAGGAACATAACACGGTATGGCGGAAACTAGGGCGACAAGAGTGGAACAAAACACCGGGCATAAGGCGAGCCTTCCACCCTTTACCAAATATATAGATGCATTAATAATATAAGAGATATTGTGATATCCCAACAAAATCCTGTCCACCATGGAGAAATCTTCAACTTCACCGCAACTAGCGCTATAAGAAGAGCTGGCGGCGGTAACATAATAAACAACGGTTTGCATAGGAAAGGTGTCAAAGGTTAGGGGTTCATGGCAATATGGGATGGCTGGACAAGCAGGTAATAGGTAGCGCAGCATAGCGAAAAAAACGAGGCAACTAGCATAGCAATGATAGTAGTGAGATCAAGGTAGCGGTCATCTTGCACGAAATCCATAAGGAAGAAGAACGAGTCCATGAAGAAGACAAGCGGAATGTGATCGAGCGAATCCTCACAAATCCGGAACGAAACCGAAGCTAACAAGAGAGGCAACCCGGAAAGAAACAAACAACATGGTAAACACACCGGCATAAACATGGCATGATGCACAATCTAGTATGATGCATGTCCGGTTTAATGAGGCATGGCATGGCAAAATGCAACAAACAATACTACAAGTTAAGTGGAGCTCAATATGCAGCAGGTTGCATATTGATGAACACCTACATCAATTATTTAGTTTACTCTCGTTTATGCTACTCATCAATATTAAATGTTGATTAACATGGCAAGGGGTGAAGCACAACAAAACTACCTACCTAGGCAAGTTTAAATGAGGCCGGAAACAACGAACACAAGTCCGGAAAATCCCCATGTGCATATTTATGGATTAGGTACTGTTCTGCCCTAAACACCATTTTAATGTTGTTTAACAGGAAAATAAGGTGTACCATGTTAATCTAGGCATTTTCCACCCCATTTACATATAAAGTTTATTAAAATCTGAGCTACGGTTAATTAGTTATGAATTAAATCATTTTAGCATGGCATAGGAGCAAATTAATGTAAACAACATTTTAAACATATTAACATGGGATGAAAGTGGCATATTATTAAAATAGATGAAAAACTAAGCATTTTACATATAAAGTTTGTTTTAATCCGATGCACAGTTAATGGGTTATTAAATGCATGAACATGAGGGACTTTTCTGCAAATCTGGAATTTACTGGATAATTAGCAAAATCGCAGGACTGAAAAAAAAAGAAGCGGGCCGAATCTGCAGGCTGGCCCAACTGAAAAAAAACAAAGGAGGGGCGCTGGGGGTTTGCTCACCCATGGGCTTGGCCCAGTCGGTGTGGAGAGGAGAGTGGAGCAGGTGGGCTGCTCTGGCTTGAGGCCAGGCAGCGGTTATTCTGTTGGCGGCAGCGGGATCACGGCCAGCCTTGAGGTCGAGAACCTCAGTCAGCAGGCGGCCAGCTGCTGTTGCAGCTCGTTCTGAAAAAGCAGACAGCAGCAGAGTCCATAGCAATGGAGAAAGCGCCAGCGAAGTTCATGGCGGCAGGGTGGCGAGAACCGGCGAAGCAGGCGGGCGCAGCAGGAAGCGCGGGGTCCAAATCCGGCAAGGAGGCGCGGATCGGGGCTCGGTGCAGCTCTCCGGCGAGCGAGGCTTAGCGACTCGGAAGCGAGAGGAGGCCGGCGCCATGGCGGCTTGCAACAAGCTGCTGGCCGGAGCTTAGAGGCACCGGAGGAAGGAGGGCAGCGAGGCAAGCAGATCCGGCCCGGCCTTGGAGGAGAAGCAGGCGGGCCTTGCAGCGAATGCCTGCAGCGGCCAGCGCTCGACTCTTCTTTCAAGCGAGATAAGCGAGGCGCATCGCCGCAGGACAACAGCGCGATAGGGACTTAGCGGCATCGGTCCAAAGCGCCGGTGTGCTTTCGCAAGGCAGGCGGCGCGAGGCTTCAAGGCTCTGCATCCATGGTGGAGGAGCCTGCGGCTGCTTTCATGGCGGAGTTGGTGGCGTCTGAGGCAGCAGCTAAGGCTGAACACAGCGACAAGGTGCTCGGGAAGCGAGAGGGCTGCAGTGGCCCAGCCAGACCAGACTAGCAGGTCTTGTTGCCGAGGCGGGCCGGGCCAGGTCCGTCGAGAGCAGGCGGAGGCGAGCTGGCGTCGGCGATGAAGGCCATGGCGATGGCGTGGTCTGTCGAACAACGAGAGAAAGCGCTAAGAAATAAAGGAGAGAGAGCTAAATGGGCGAAGGGGAAGGAAGGGGCGACAGGGGACTGCTGGTCAGCGGCTCTGCTCGGAGAAGGTGGGCGGCGCAAATCCGGGGAGGTTGTCGGGCGCTGGTTTTGGTGGGATTGGATGGATCGGATCTGGGGATCCAGAGAGAGTGGCGCGGCGCTAGGGTAGGATCCTAGAAATTAGGTGGTTAGTCTAGATATATATAGTAGGTGGGTTAGACTAGGGACTATTTGGTCCCTCCGATCGTGTCAGACGGCCGGAATAAATAGGCTAGGCGTCCAATTAAGCGGAGATGTTTTGGGGATGTTGGGGATGATCCGGACCCGTTGGTCATGACCGAAGCGGTTGGGTTGAGGCAAGTTCGGACGCTGCGAGGACACGAGAGAGGTCGGCGAAGACAAGGGGTTTGTGGTCTCGGAGAAAGAAGAGGGTTCAAGCGGTGCGAGGAAGGTCGACAAGGGCAAGCGGTCGACAACATGTCAATGAAGACAAAGGAAAGCGGCGGACAAGAGGACTCGAAAAACCGGTTGGTCTCGGGCGGCCAACAAAAGCAAGGGGACACAGCAACTAGGCGGATGCAAGTTTTAAAATATGGCTGACAGCAGAGTGCCCATGCAATCACGAATGATCGATGATGAAATGCATGACATGAACAAAATGCAAAGCGAAGACAAAAACCCAACCACGAAGAAAATAATATATCGCATCTCCGGAAAAGGCAGGAGTTGGAGTTACGAATATGGAAAGTTGCATCTGGGGCATTACACATGCTGGTAAGCAGTATGACTTGTATCGCCCACAACTCACTTGTGTTCTACTCGTGCATATAACATCAACGCATAAAACCTAGGCTCGGATGCCCTTTGTTGGGGAGCGTAGTAATTTCAAAAAATTCCTCGCTGCATGAATCATGGTGATGGCATAGCAGCGAGAGAGAGTATTGTCCACGTACCCTCGTAGGCCGTAAGCGGAGCGTTAGCATAGCGGTTGATGTAGTCGTCGTCTTCACGATCCGACCGATCCAAGCACCGAGCGTCTGGCACCTCGAGTTCAGCTACGTTCAGCTCGATGGCGATCCGGGCTCCGATCCGGCAAAGCTTGGGGATGAGTTCCGTCGACCTGACGGCGTGGTAGCGATGATGATGTTCTACGGCGCGAGACTTCGCCTAAACTCATGACGATATGACCGAGGTGGAATATGGTGGAGGGCACCGCTGCGGCTAAGGAATGATCCGTAGATCAACTTGTGTGTCTATGGGGTGCCCCGCCCGTATATAAAGGAGCAAGGGGAGGCCGGCCGGCCCAAGAGGCGCGCGGGAGGAGTCCTCCTCCTAGTAGTAGGACTCCTTTTCTGCTCCTACTAGGAGGAAGGAAGGGGAGGGGGAAGGAAGAGGCGCCGCCCCGTCCTAATCAATTCGGACGAGAGGAGAGGGGTGGCGGCCCACCACAGCGCCCTCTCTCTTCCACTAAGGCCCATGTGGCCCATTAACTCTCGGGGGTTCCGATAACCCTCCGGCACTTGGTTTTCTCCAGCGTCCGGAACACTTCCGGTGTCGAATATAGTCGTCAATATATCAATCTTTATGTCTCGACCATTTGAGACTCATCGTCATGCCGTGATCACATCGGGACTCGAACAAACTTGGTACATCAAAACTTATAAACTCATAATAAAACGCCATCGTAGCGTTAAGCGTGCGGACCCTACGGGTTCGAGAACTATGTAGACATGACCTAGAACTATTCTCGGTCAATAACCAATAAGCGGAACCTGGATGCCCATATTGGTTCCTACATATTCTCGAAGATCTTTATCGGTCAGCGCATAACAACATCGTTGTTCCTTTTGTCATCGGTATGTTACTTGCGAGATTCGATCATCGGTATCAATACCTAGTTCAATCTAGTTACGGCAAGTCTCTTTACTCGTTCGTAATGCATCATCCGTAATTAACTCATTGGTCACATTGCTTGCAAGGCTTATAGTGATGTGCATTACGAGAGGGCCAGAGATACCTCTCCAGGCAATCGGATGACAAAACCTAATCTCGAAATATGCCAACTCAACATGTACCTTCGGAGACACCTGTAGTACTCCTTTATAATCACCCAGTTACGTTGTGACGTTTGGTAGCACCCAAAGTGTTCCTCCGGTAAATGGGAGTTGCATAATCTCATAGTTTCAGGAACATGTATAAGTCATGAAGAAAGCAATAGCAATATACTAAACGATCAAGTGCTAGGCTAACGGAATGGGTCATGTCAATCACATCATTCTCCTAATGATGTGATCCCATTAATCAAATGACAACACATGTCTATGGTTAGGAAACATAACCATCTTTGATTAATGAGCTAGTCAGTAGAGGTATACTAGTGACTATATGTTTTCTATATATTCACACATGTATCATATTTCGGTTAATACAATTCTAGCATGAATAATAAACATTTATCATGATATGAGGAAATAAATAATAACTTTATTATTGCCTCTAGGGCATATTTCCTTCAAACACCGCCGGCCACAGCGCCGGTGGACCCTGTCTGCCGGCAACTGGATACCGCCGCCGCCGCCACTGCTGTTATTGCCCTCCCTGCCACCCCACGCCACACTGCCAAACAGGTTTGTATGCTTTGCCCTCGCCTCCTATTTCTCTCGCTTTGCTGGTCACTTCTTCCTTGCACTCAGGATGCATTGATGTCGTGCTCTGCCTCCCTCTTTCTCAGTGCCATGTCACTCTCAGTTATCCCAGATATACTACTAGAACTTAATGGTTTGTCTATATGTTTCGCTGCGCACTGCTATGTTTAAATCACGTATCAAATTGCACTCTTATGCTTCTGGATTTATCTCAACATTCTGCATTTACTATCACGCTTCTACAGTTTTACTTACCTAAGTATCTATATTATTGATAGACCTTAACTTGGGATTTATTTCCATGCCAGTCAAAAATTTTCTAGGCCCAGCTCGCGGGCACTAACAACCTGATGGATGGTGATGATTTAATAGTCAAGGGGCTTCCACAGGTAAAGACTAAATGCATGGATCACATGTGAGCCAATTTCTAAAATCGTTTTGTAGTATCCTTTACCTTGGTAAATGTTAGTCGTGGATGCCTTGCTAGCCTTGCATAAAAATGTCATCTTGTGATTATGTGTTGGTCCTTCTGGCTTGCTGAATGTAAATCTCGGAGATGTGTTGTCGCTATATATATTCTCCTTCAAAATTGCAAATACCCTGTTTGTCATCACCACTCTCTTTGCAACATATATAGTTCACTTTACCAAAAGTTTGTATCCTGCTCAAGATTTAAAAAATAGATATGCTCAATTTCTTCAACACATGCTATGATTTTTCGTTCTTTGTTTTCCAGAATTAATCACCCTTATCAATGCATTACTGTATGTTGAGAATGATGTGATCCAAAAACAAATAGACATTTTCTTTCAGGATATAGAGCACCTTGTCCTAGCCTAGACATAAAGCATCAAAATATAGCATAATAACTCAGTGTTAGCTTGCTTGTATATTGTTGGATAAATATGATCAATGAGCTCAGAGTGCTATATTTATCTGGTGTTGCATACTAAAGTGTCACATGTAGATATGCCTTTGAATGTTCACATCTAATTGCTTTCTCATCCCCAACATACAGGATGCGTAGATAGAGATGACATTGCTCAAAGGAAAGATACCGTACATGGCCATGTTGAAGGAGTTGTGGCCTCTTGTCTCTGCCTCAAATGTCGATGATGCCTCTATGTACTATCACTCCTATGCCTTTTTTATTTTGTTTGTTCAGTGAATGTTGGAATAAACGATTTATTCAGCTGGATCTGTACAACTATGAACTATTTGTGCAATCTTTTATTTAAGCTTTAAAATGAGGAATTAAATGTTGGGTTTGGGCAATGTCCTTCCATGTTTTTTCTTGGTGTTCGATTATTGATATGAATCTCCTTGCCTTTTGAGGCTATCATGACATGAAGCCTTAATCTACTACCATTTTTATGTATTGTGAACGGGTGCATAGGCCCATGCTCTGGAGTGATCGGTTTTTGCAATGTCTATTGCCTGCATATCATGACAGCTCTTCCCTGAATGAATACCATCCCAACATGACCTTTTTCATAATTTATATTTTTTTTATACTTAAAATGCTTCAATGTTGTATAAATGGATTGGATACAACTACCCCGCAGCGGCGCTGCCGGGTGCGGCAAGCCGCACTTCCTAACTAGTTGAGTTACATACCACATCAATATTTGTGGAGTGGGGAAGACTCCAAAATAGGTCATCATTATACTAAACTTTTATACTTTGATAATTAGTTAATATACAAACATAAGTAGCGTATTTTTGGGCTTAAATAGACAATAATAATATTATGTTTTAATTACATCATTATTTTCCAAACATTTTTAATGCCGATCATTAAAAAATACCAAATGTAAACCTTGTAAATTATTTCCCCTTTTAGGTACAATATTTTTAGAAAAGTGCCCATAAATGTAAGAAAAAATAAATAACAAACTCTCATGTGTCCACACATTAATTTATGTATACGTGTGTATTTGCATATTTTAATGTTCTTAAGTATCTATGGAAAGATAATGGCTCAACAAATATCTTGATAGAAGATTTTAGTGTACAAGTAGATACGAGCTAATAGATGGTTTTTAAGGATAACTTAGTATCTTTTTAAAGAAGGGGTTTAACCTTGGCCTCCGTATCAGATGACGCACGCATCCCTTTATCGAAAGGTTTACAACAAAAAACTGACTATATCGGTCGGAAACAACATTGCAAAGATCATCCATATAATCTGTTACTGACACGCCAGCCAAACTGGTTGAACAAACTAAACTACATACAACCAATTTTCAGACGATTGCACAAATGTCATATGTCCCTGCGCGTCCACATGCTAGGGTGATGACCATATATAGATTGACACCGTAACTTTAGAGATAATAACTTGCAATTTTTTGGAATGCACTCATTCCAACAACTTTAGATGATTGGTTAAAAATGCACTCATTCCAGCAATTCTAACGGGCGAGTCATAAAAAAAGACACCGACCGGCCGGTCCATGGCTTTTCCATAAAAAAGGACGTGGCTGAGAGGATAACATGCGGCCTGTCCGCCCGTGTGAATTTAATGGGACTGGTGAAAAATAGTTGGGGGAACGACAGGCGGGCCCGTAGACGGACGACGAGGCGACACGTGCGTGTTCGTCTAGTGTCCGCCTGGATCAAACCCAGCCCAAATATGTGACTAGTTTATGTCCGTTTGAACACGAGTCAGGTACAATTTGAGTTTGCTCCCCAGCAGAAAAAAGTTTAAAATAAACCTTGAACTTGTAGAGGAAAGCAAAATCAAACCCTGAACCTGTAATCCCGAAAATCAACACACCAAACTCTCTGATTCCGGTACTATTTTAGACCTTGTGGGTGTTTAGCGGCTATACTCGCTGATGTGGCAAGGATACTTGACTGACTTTTTTCTTTGAGAAAAAGATACTTGACTGACTGGCTGGATACTAGATAAATCAGGCCAGCCCATCAACACAGTTGCTTGGCGCTTGCTCTGTCCTGCTTTTTCTTTTCGTTTTCTACAAACCCACTTGTCTTGTATCAGGAGCGACAACTGAAGGATGCAATTGATCTGACATAGCACATTCCTTATAAGAACAGAGAGTATCGTTCATATATGATTTGTTTTTTGAAAAATTAGAAACATTTCTTGGGAAAAATGTGAACAGTTTGAAATACAGAATATTTTTTAAAAGCTAATAGTTTACGAAATCCCAAAAACATTTTTTGAACAACGTGACACAACAACATTTTGCAAACTACACATTTTACATTTACTTAATGACAATAACATTTTTTACATTGTATAAACATTTTGAAAAAATTGTTCAGGTTTCAAATTTCGCCTGTTTTATTTTAGAATATTTATGTCGAAATAGTGTCCACTTTTAAAATTGATTGTGTTTTAATCAGTGGCGGGCCGAAATTAACGATAGGGGGGCAAATGACTCAAACTTCGATAACGAGGGCCAAACAATGCTAATATATATTTTTGCATAAACTACATGTTGGGGAGCGTGGCAGAAATTCAAAATTTTCTCTGAGTCACCAAGATCTATCCATGGAGAGACTAGCAGCGAGGGAAGGAGAGTGCATCTACATACCCTTGTAGATCGCTAAGCGAGCGTTCAAGAAGCGGGGTTGAAGGACTCGTGCTCGTGGTGATCAAAACACGGAGATCCTAGTGTCGAGCAGGCGGCACCTCCGCGTTCAACACCGTACAACCGGTGATGTCTCCCATGCCTTGATCCAGCAAGGAGAGAGGGAGAGGTTGAGAAGACTCCATCCAGCAGCAGCTGGCGGCGTGGTGGTGATGGAGGGCGTGGCAATCTGCGAGGCCATGCCCAAGCACCGCGGAGAGGAGGAGTACTTGGGAGGGGAGGGCTGCGCCCGAGGCGTGTAGCTCCCATCGCCGCCCACTATATATATAGGGGTGGAGGGGCTGGTTTCTTGCCCTTCAAGTCCATTGGGCGTTAGCAAGGTGGGAGGAAAGAAATCCCATCATTTCCTTCCCACGATTGTTATGCCCTTTTTGGGATCTCGATCTTATCCCTTGGGATATGATCTTATTCCTTCTAAGGGGGATCTTGGTGCGCCTTGACCAGGGGTGTGGGGCCTTGACCCCACTACCCACGTTCATGTGGGTCCCCATGCAGGTGGGGAAGAACGAGTCCATGAAGAAGACAAACAGACGCAATGAACGAATCCTCACAACTCCGAACAAAACCGGTTAACGAGAGGCAACCCGAAAGAAACAAACAACATGGTAAACACACCGCATAAACATGGCATGATGCACAATCTAGTATGATGCATGTCCGTTTAATGAGGCATGGCATGGCAAAGTGCAACAAACAATACTACAAGTTAGTGGAGCTCAATATGCAACGAGTTGCATATTGACGGAACACCACATCAATTATTTAGTTTACTCTCGTTTATGCTACTCATCAATATTAAATGTTGATTAACATGGCAAGGGGTGAAGCACAACAAAACTACCTACCTAGGCAAGTTTAAATGAGGCCGGAAACAACAAACACAAGTCCGGAAAATCCCCATGTGCATATTTATGGATTAGGTACTGTTCTGCCCTAAACACCATTTTAATGTTGTTTAACAGGAAAATAAGGTATACCATGTTAATCTAGGCATTTTTCCACCCCATTTACATATAAAGTTTATTAAAATCTGAGCTACGGTTAATTAGTTATGAATTAAATCATTTTAGCATGGCATAGGAGCAAATTAATGTAAACAACATTTTAAACATATTAACATGGGATGAAAGTGGCATATTATTAAACTAGACAAAAAACTAAGCATTTTCATATAAAGTTTGTTTTAATCCGATGCACAGTTAATGGGTTATTAAATGCATGAACAGGAGGGACTTTTCTGCAAATCTGGAATTTACTGGATAATTAGCAAAATCGCAGGACTGAAAAAAACAGAAGCGGGCCGAATCTGCAGGCTGGCCCAACTGAAAAAAACAAAGGAGGGGCGCTGGGGGTTTGCTCACCCATGGGCTTGGCCTACCGGTGGGGAGAGGGAGGCTGAACGGGCGCTGGGCTCGCTTCTCGCTTGAGGCCCAGGACGCGTTGTTGCGGGCCGGCGAAGCGAAGCGGATGCGCCCAGCGCTGGGTCGAGGGGCACGGTCAACGGGCGATCGGGTTGCGCTGCAGCCGTCGTTTCTGAAGAAACAGACAGCAGCAGGTCCATGGCAATGGAGAAGGCGCCGGTAGGAGTTCATGGCGACGGGGTCGGCGGGAACCGGCCGGAACGGGCGGAACGGAACGCGGGAAGGCGCCGGGTCCAACCGCAAGGGAGGCGCGATCGGGCTTGGTGCCGCGGCCCGCGAGGCAGGGGGCTTGGCGACGCGGAAAGCAGAGGAGGCCGAGGCGCCATGGCAGAGCAACAACTGCGGCGGCGGAGCTTGGGGCACCGGAGGAAGGAGGGGCCGGCGAGGACGAGCAGATCCGGTCGGCACTGGAGGAGGAAGGTGAGGGCCTTTACAGCAGATGCACGCGAAGCGAAGCGCAGACTTTCACCGCGCTGCTCGGGCGATGAAGCAGGGGCGCAGCGCACGGGACAGCAACGGCGACAGGGGACTTGGCGGCATCGGTCCAAGGCACCGGTGTGCTCGCAAGACGGGGCGGTGCGAGGCTTCAAGGGCTCCTGGCATCCATGGCGGAGGAGCTTCTGCGGCTGCTCGCGGCGGAGTTGGTGGCGTACGAGGCGGCAGCTGAGGCTGGGCACGGCGACGAGGTGCTCGGGAAGCAGAGGGCCTGCGAGGCGGCGCAGAAGAAAGGCACTCCCAGCTGGTCTTCAGCGCAGGAGGCGAGGCCGAGGGCGGGTCCGCCCAGAACAGGCGGAGGCGAGCCGGGCCGAGGCGGCGAAGGCCATGGCGATGGCGTGGTCTTGTCGAACAACAGAGAGAGAGAGCGCTAAGAAATTAAGGGAGGAGAGCTAAACGGAGCAGTAAGGGAAGGAAGGACGCGAGACGGGACCTCGCTGGTCCGGCGCTCGCCGGAGAGGTGGACGGCGACGCAAATCCAGGGAGGTTGTCGGAGGCGCTGGTTTTGGTGGGATTGGATGGATCGGATCTGGGGGGATCCCGAGAGAGAGTGGCAACGGCGCTAGGGTAGGATCCCTAGAAATTAGGTGGTTAGTCTAGATATATATAGTAGGTGGGTTAGACTAGGGACTATTTGGTCCCTCCGATCGTAATCGGACGGCCCGGAATAAATAGGCTAGAGCGTCCAATTAAGAAAACGGAGATGTTTTGGGGATGTTGGGGGATGATCCGGACCCGTTGGTCATGACCGAGCGGTTCGGGTTCGGGGCAAGTTTCGGACGCCTGCGAGGGACCTGAGAGAGGTCGACGAAGACAAGGGGGGTTTTGTGGTCTCGGAGAAAGAGAGAAGAGAGGGGTTCAAACGGTCTGAGGGAAGGTCAACAAGGGCAAGCGGTCTGACAACATGTCAATGAAGACAAAGAGAGAAACGGACAGACAAGAGGGACTCGAAAAACCCGGTTGGTCTCGGAACGGCCAACAAAAGCAAGGGGGGGACACGACAACTAGAGCGGATGCAAGTTTTAAAATATGACGGCAACAGAGTGCCGATGCAATGCGAATGATGCGATGATGAAATGCATGACATGAACAAAATGCAAAACGAAAGACAAAAACCCAACCATGAAGAAAATAATATATCGCATCTCCGGAAAAGGCAGGAGTTGGAGTTACGAATATGGAAAGTTGCATCCGGGGCGTTACAACACTCCACCACTACGAGAGGATCTCGTCCCAGATCTAGGATGGCACCGAGGGAAAAGGAAGAGGAAGATAAGAGGTAAACTAAGTTGCTTTTCGACCAACGAGTGAAACCACGAACCTTGAGAGGTTGAGCAATTTAAAAGAAAGAGTATAACAGAGATGAACGAGATTGCAAACAATCCGTTAGAAAAGATGAACAAGGAGTATTACGAGAACTTGAAGGTTGAAAGACATGGAAAAGAGCTTCACGAACTAAAAGAATATGACCACATCGGTATAATGAGATAGCCAAGGAACAAGAATGGCTGAATTTGGACAGCACTCGTAGAAAAGAGAAGAAAACTTGATGAGATGAAAAGATATGGAAGAGATGACACAACACTCCTAAGTTAAATGGATAATCAAGAAAAGAACACGATGCTCACAAAACGAGGTGATGGGTGAAGAGCACAACATCACAATGCCTCCGTGAACGAAAAGAATAGAAGTTAGGCCGCTGGGATAAAGGAACGGGGAAGAAAATGACAACTTTTGCCACAAGTGAACTTGGAAAGCATCCTTTCAAAGAAGAATCGAATGGAGTTGTTGGAAAATCAACAACGAAAAGCACAAACTTGTTGTGGGCTTATGGTAAACATCTCAAAATGATGAGGTGACCACCGGCCACTAATGGAAACAATTGATTGGATTGATATCGACAAGGAGACGAGAAACTTATTTCACCGGGAGGACAAATGAAGAACTTGGGTCATTTATAAGCACCATAAATAGCAACAATCCTTAGGGAAAGCTTTAGGTGAAATATAACCCAAGACAACTCCAATGAAGAGACTGATGGATTTAAAATACCTCATTCTTGACAACAATATGAATCATGAAACATGAAGGAAATTGTCAAGAGTGACATAACACCATCTCAAAAGATAAGATAGAAGGAATTGCATTTTGGAATGCAAGACGGAGAATACTTGAGCTTCTCAAAACAAAACAAGTGTTGAGCACCATGTTTAATTTTTGAGTAGCTTGTCAGATCTTAACTTCAAGAGAAATCTTGAAGAACAATTGAAGAATGAAGAGAGTCCTTGACTTAACCACCATGTAGAACCTCCATGAAGAACTCCGTAAACAAAAGGAATGAAAAGAAAGAGAATTGAAAACACAAGGTGAAACCTTGCAATGATTTAGATGGATCTCCGTGATGATTAGAGCTTGACCTCCGGAAAAGAAAAGATGAAACAATCAAACCGAGAATTTTAAGGGCCTCCTAATAAAGAATTAATCACTTGGATGAACAAGAATAAGAATTATGTTATGCTTATCCTTCACCAATTAAATTGATGACAATCAATGGATTTGGCATACTACTTATTCTCGTAGAAAGGATTAAAAGAGATATATCAAAACTTGAGAAGGTCTTCAACGAACCACCGGTATGATTGGAACAACAAATGAATTGATATGATGAACAAGGAAGAGAGATCTTGAAAGGACCACCGTAAGAATTGAAATTGAACGTAGCAAATGCACAAATCACCGGGAAGAATTAGAAAATGAATGAAGATACTTGACAGAATTTAGAAACAAGAGAACAAAGAGATCTTGAGCTGACTAGAGTAAACTTGAACGATGCACCGGTAAGATTTAGAGAACGATAGCTACGCGCTGAGAATAAAGAATTATGACATGATGGCCTTCGGAGGAAAGAAATGGAAACAACTCAAGAAATACTCCGGATGGTAAGAAAAGAATTCTCACAATCGAAAACAATTATGAGAGGATGGCATCAAGCTAGAACCATGAATCTTGAAGAGAATGGAGCAAGATTTAAGAGAAATCCTTCTTCGGTCTTCACATGTTGAGAATGATGATGCGAAACACCAGCAAGAATTATTGAGCCACACCGGAAGAATCAAAAGCGAAGAGGTTGAGCCAACTATGAAAATAATTTGAAAGATCTTGGAGAAGGCATGTAACTGATGAAAATTCATTCTTACGTCAAACTTGGAGAAGAATTTAGGATAGCTCTGGGAAAATAGAAGAGTCAGGTAAGATCCTGGGAAAAGACCTGTGGGTTAGGGCCCACTCAAAAGCACACCGTTGAGAATGATATTAAAGAGAGATTGCACCAGTTGAATTAAATGACTTGAATGAGATGCCAATCTCGAAAGAGCTTGAACGAATGCAGAGTGGAAACACGAATCTTCGAGATATCTTGAGCACTCCGGATAAGAATAGAGAGAGGTGAACGATTATGAGATGCACCGGCAAGAAAAGACATTGAAATGAGGAAAAAGGTATGATCAACAAAACTTGGCTTGAATCCACCGGAGAAGAAACAACAATGAAGGATGATGAACTTGAAACTGTTGAGCATCTTCATGGGAAATCACCGGATAAGAACATTGAAAGAAAAGAATGAAACAAACACCATTGAGAAAACTTAGATTTGATCTTGCGGATGGGGAGAATGATCGGATCCACTTGAAGAGAAACACGCCGGTTGAAAAGGATTGACATGACAATCTCGATTGTCGAGAAGGATTGGTATTCACATCGGAGTATGAGAACACCATTTCGGAAAAGTATGGAATCAACATTTGACATCAAGCAACTCAATACCACAACTCAAAACAAAAACAAAGGACTGGCTTGCAAAATAAGCCGAACAAATACATATGATAGAGATTTACCCAATCCCATATCATGCATCCGTCAAAAGATATTCTAGGAGCTACTTGAATTCCCACCTATAAAACTCCCAAACTTTCTCGGTTATGCAACTGGTGTTGGGGATACAGGAAGCAATATATCTCACCCAAACTAACAATACCTACATCCAACTGTATCCATCCGTCAACACATAACCAAGAAACCTTCGAAATCGCCTACCTCAACCTTCAAAAGCATCCGTTATACAAGTCATGGCAATACTCCCGCACTCACCTCAAGATCAAGTTAGCGGGTTATCTCACCAACAACTGCATAAAAGAGATTTTTGATGTCGGCGATTAAACTCGTATTCCAGAATCTGCAACGATAAAATTATGACGACAACACCTCGGAGCTCAACTCCCCGACACCTCCAAAAAACCCGCCGACGGGAGGCACCAAGACAATGTTGTCATCATAAAACCATCGAACGATTCCAAGATACCCGCTGATCCTAAAAAAATTTTAGTGAAATTTGAGAAGAGAAGAGTCAAAACTCTACGCCAGATACCTCACCAGAGCGATTTAAGGACCGAGGAGTAAAAGAATTCCTAACTCTCCGATATATATAATCCTAAATGACTCAAAACATTTTTCTAGACACAACTCGCCGCTAAAAACGATCAAACAAGGGGGCTCCTAAGGTCGGGAAGGCTCGATTACCAACTTGTAACGCCTCGATGCGGCTATATCTCCCACGTGTCGGGCACGACTTAGAGGCATAACCGCATTGAAAGCAATGTCGCAAGTGAGGTAATCTTCACACAACCCATGTATTACATAAGGAAAGAGATACATAGTTGGCTTACAATCGCCACTTCACACAATTACATGAATAAAGCATTACATCATCCAGATACAATCAAGGTCCGACTACGGAACCAAAATAAAAGAAGAACCCCAATGCTATAAAGGTCCCCGATCGACCCTAACCGGGCTCCACTATCGACCAACTAGAACGAAACAACACAAAAGGCAAGATCATCATCGAGCTCCTCCTTGAGCTTGATTGCGCCACCGCCGGTAACATAGGCACCGCAAACTGGTTTTGAAGTATCCGTGAGCCACGAGGACTCACCAATCCCATTACCATGGGTATCAAGACTAGCAAAGCTTAATGGGAAAGGAAGGGGTAAAGTGGTGAGGTTGCAGCAATGACTAAGCAAGTATGGTGGATAACCAACGCAAAGAAGACCGAGAAGAGAACAAGCGAACGGTCGTCAACTAGCAATGATCAAGAGGTGATCCCGAACACCTACTAACGCCAAACATAACATAGAAACCGTGTTCACTTCCTGACCACGAGAAGAGGACATCACGGCTACACACCTGTTGATGCGCTTTATTTCGGATCAAGTGTCAAGTTATCTACAACCGACATTAACAAATTCCCATCTGCCACATAACCGCAGCACGGCTCTCGAAAGTTTATACCCGCAGGGTGTCCCAACTTAGCCCATGACAAGCTCGCGATCATCGGCGAATAGACCTTCACCCGAGACACTCCGATCGACTCGTATCCCGCACATCAAGACATTTCGACAATGGTAAAACAAGACCAGAAGACCTCCCGCGCGTCGACATCCCGATAGTAGCCGCACAGATCTCGCCTCGTGCCACGACCGATGAGCAAGACGACGGCAACCGACGATACCCTAAGTTGCTTAGGGCGGCACCGCAAGTGGTTCTAGTTTGGACCAACGCTAGACAAGCACCGCCCGGGGCTAAATAAAGATGACCCTTGGGATGCGCGACCCCAAGGGAAACAAAGGTAATAGGTGAGGCAAAAGGTAAAACCAATGTTGGGCCTTGCCGAGGAGTTTTATTCAAAGCGAACCGTCGGGGGTCCCATAAATCACCCGACCGCTAGGAACGCAAAATCCGGGAACATAACACCGTATGACGGAAACTAGGACGGCAAGAGGAACAAAACACTGCATAAGGCCGAGCCTTCCACCCTTTACCAAATATATAGATGCATTAATAATATAAGAGATATTGTGATATCCCAACAAAATCCTGTCCACCATGGAGAAATCTTCAACTTCACCGCAACTAGCAACGCTTATAAGAAGGGCTGAGCGAAAGCGGTAACATAGCCAAACAACAGCTTGCATAGGAAAGGTGTCAAAGGTTAGGGTTCATGGCAATATGGGATGGCTGGACAAACAGTAATAGGTAGCGCAGATAGCGAAAGAACGAGGCAACTAGCATAGCAATGATAGTAGTGAGATCCAAGAGCGGTCATCTTGCCTGAAATCCCGCAAGGAAGAAGAACGAGTCCATGAAGAAGACAAACGGACGCAATGAATCTAATCCTCACAAACCGAACGAAACCGGCTAACAAGAGAGGCAACCCGGAAAGAAACAAACAACATGGTAAACACACCGGCATAAACATGGCATGATGCACAATCTAGTATGATGCATGTCCGGTTTAATGAGGCATGGCATGGCAAAATGCAACAAACAATACTACAAGTTAAGTGGAGCTCAATATGCAACGAGTTGCATATTGACGGAACACCACATCAATTATTTAGTTTACTCTCGTTTATGCTACTCATCAATATTAAATGTTGATTAACATGGCAAGGGGTGAAGCACAACAAAACTACCTACCTAGGCAAGTTTAAATGAGGCCGGAAACAACGAACACAAGTCCGGAAAATCCCCATGTGCATATTTATGGATTAGGTACTGTTGTGCCCTAAACACCATTTTAATGTTGTTTAACAGGAAAATAAGGTGTACCATGTTAATCTAGGCATTTTTCCACCCCATTTACATATAAAGTTTATTAAAATCTGAGCTACGGTTAATTAGTTATGAATTAAATCATTTTAGCATGGCATAGGAGCAAATTAATGTAAACAACATTTTAAACATATTAACATGGGATGAAAGTGGCATATTATTAAAATAGATGAAAAACTAAGCATTTTACATATAAAGTTTGTTTTAATCCGATGCACAGTTAATGGGTTATTAAATGCATGAACATGAGGGACTTTTCTGCAAATCTGGAATTTACTGGATAATTAGCAAAATCGCAGGACTGAAAAAAACAGAAGCGGGCCGAATCTGCAGGCTGGCCCAACTGAAAAAAACAAAGGAGGGGCGCTGGGGGTTTGCTCACCCATGGGCTTGGCCCAGTCGGTGTGGAGAGGGAGGCTGGAACGGGGCGCTGGGCCTGCTCCTGGCTTGAGGCCCAGACGCGTTGTTGCGGGCCGGCGAAGCGAAGCGGATGCGCCCAGCGCTGGGTCGAGGGGCACGGCCAACGGGCGATTGTTGCGCTGCAGCTCGCTTCAAGAAACAGACAGCAGCAGGTCCATGGCAATGGAGAAGGCGCCGGCAAGAGTTCATGGCGACGGGGTCGGCGAGAACCGGCCAGAACGGGCGGAACGGAACGCGGGAAGGCGCCGGGTCCAACCGCAAGGGAGGCGCGATCGGGCTCGGTGCCGCTGCCCGGCGAGGCAGGGGGCTTGGCGACTCGGAAAGCAGAGGAGGCCGAGGCGCCATGGCAGAGCAACAACTGCGGCGGCGGAGCTTGGGGCACCGGAGGAAGGAGGGGCCGGCGAGGACGAGCAGATCCGGCCGGCACTGGAGGAGGAAGCAAAGGGCCTTTGCAGCAGATGCACGCGAAGCGAAGCGAAGGCCGACCCGCTGCTCGGGCAGATGAAGCAGGGGCGCATCGCACGGGACAGCAACGGCGATAGGGGACTTGGCGGCATCGGTCCAAGGCGCCGGTGTGCTCGCAAGACGGGGCGGCGCGAGGCTTCAAGGGCTCCTGGCATCCATGGTGGAGGAGCTTCTGCGGCTGCTCGCGGCGGAGTTGGTGGCGTACGAGGCAGCAGCTAAGGCTGGGCACGGCGACAAGGTGCTCGGGAAGCAGAGGGCCTGCGAGGCGGCGCAGCAAAGCAGACCCCAGCGCGGGTCTTCAGCGCAGGAGGCGAGGCCGGAGGGCGGGTCCGTCCAGGAACAGGGCGGAGGCGAGCTGGGCGTCGAGGCGATGAAGGCCATGGCGATGGCGTGGTCCTGTCGAACAACAGAGAGAGAGAGAGCGCTAAGAAATAAAGGGAGGGAGAGCTAAATGGAGCAGAAGGGAAGGAAGGGACGCGACACGGGGACCTGCTGGTCCAGCGGCTCTGCTCGGAGAGGTGGACGGCGACGCAAATCCAGGGAGGTTGTCGGAGGCGCTGGTTTTGGTGGGATTGATGGATCGGATCTGGGGATCCCGAGAGAGTAGCAGGGCGCTAGGGTAGGATCCCTAGAAATTAGGTGGTTAGTCTAGATATATATAGTAGGTGGGTTAGACTAGGACTATTTGGTCCTCCGATCGTAATCGGACGGCCCGAATAAATAGGCTAGAGCGCCCAATTAAGAAAACGGAGATGTTTTGGGGATGTTGGGGATGATCCGACCTGCTGGTCATGACCGAGCGGTTCGGGTTCGGGCAAGTTTCGACGCCGCGAGGGACCCGAGAGAGGTCGACGAAGACAAGGGGGTTTTGTGGTCTCGGAGAAAGAGAGAAGAGAGGGGTTCAAACGGTCTGAGGGAAGGTCAACAAGGGCAAGCGGTCTGACAACATGTCAATGAAGACAAAGAGAGAAACGGCCAGACAAGAGGGACTCGAAAAACCCGGTTGGTCTCGGAACGGCCAACAAAAGCAAGGGGGGGACACGGCAACTAGAGCGGATGCAAGTTTTAAAATATGACGGCAACAGAGTGCCCATGCAATGCGAATGATGCGATGATGAAATGCATGACATGAACAAAATGCAAAACGAAAGACAAAAACCCAACCACGAAGAAAATAATATATCGCATCTCCGGAAAAGGCAGGAGTTGGAGTTACGAATATGGAAAGTTGCATCTGGGGCATTACACATGCTGGTAAGCAGTATGACTTGTATCGCCCACAACTCACTTGTGTTCTACTCGCATATAACATCAACGATAAAACCTAGGCTCGATGCCATCATGGGGAACGAGTAATTTCAAAAAATTCCTACGCACACGCAAGATCATGGTGATGGCATAGCAACGAGAGGGAGAGTATTGTCCACGCACTGTGAGACCGTAAGCGGAAGCGCTAGCATAACGCTGTTGATGTAGTCGACGCCTTCACGATCCGACCGATCCAAGCACCGAACGACGGCACCTCCGAAGTTCAGACACGCTCAGCTCGATGACGATCCCCGGCCCGATCCAGAAAGCTTCGATGAGTTCCACAAGACGACGGCGCAGGACGATGATGATGTTCTACCGGCGCAGACTTCGCCTAAACTCCGCGACGATATGACCGAGGTGGAATATGGTGGAGGGGGCACCGACACGGCTAAGGAATGATCCGAGATCAACTTGTGTGTCTATGGGGTGCCCCCGCCTGTGATATAAAGGAGCAGGGGAGGCCGGCCGCCCATGGGGGCCCAGAGGAGTCCTCCTCCTAGTAGTAGGACTCCCTTTCCCGCTCCTACTAGGAGGGAAGGAAGGGGAGAGGGGAAGGAAAGAGGGGGCGCCGCCTCGCCCTAGTCCACCTGACCAGAGGAGAGGGGTGAGCGCCCACCCCGCCGCCTCTCTTCCCACTAAGGCCCATGTGGCCCATTAACTCTCCCGGGGTTCCGATAACCTCCAAGACTTCGGTTTTCTCCGAAAACGTCCGAACACTTCCGTGTCCGAATATAGTCGCCCAATATATCAATCTTTATGTCTCGACCATTTCGAGACTCATCGTCATGCCCGTGATCACATCCGGACCAACAAACTTCGTACATCAAAACTTATAAACTCATAATAAAACCGCCATCGTAACGTTGCGCATGGACCCTACGGGTTCGAGAACTATGTAGACATGACCTAGAACTATTCTCGTCAATAACCAATAGCGGAACCTGGATGCCCATATTGGTTCCTACATATTCTACGAAGATCTTTATCGGTCAAACTGCATAACAACATACGTTGTTCCTTTTGTCATCAGTATGTTACTTGCCCGAGATTCGATCATCGGTATCCAATACCTAGTTCAATCTAGTTACCGGCAAGTCTCTTTACTCGTTACGTAATGCATCATCCCGTAATTAACTCATTGGTCACATTGCTTGCAAGGCTTATAGTGATGTGCATTACCGAGAGGGCCCAGAGATACCTCTCCGACAATCGGAGTGACAAAACCTAATCTCGAAATATGCCAACTCAATATGTACCTTCGGAGACACCGTAGTACTCCTTTATAATCACCCAGCTTATGTTGTGACGCTTTGGTAGCACCCAAAGTGTTCCTCCGTAAATGGGAGTTGCATAATCTCATAGTTTCAGGAACATGTATAAGTCATGAAGAAAGCAATAGCAATATACTAAACGATCAAGTGCTAGGCTAACGGAATGGGTCATGTCAATCACATCATTCTCCTAATGATGTGATCCCATTAATCAAATGACAACACATGTCTATGGTTAGGAAACATAACCATCTTTGATTAATGAGCTAGTCAAGTAGAGGTATACTAGTGACTATATGTTTTTCTATATATTCACACATGTATCATATTTCCGGTTAATACAATTCTAGCATGAATAATAAACATTTATCATGATATGAGGAAATAAATAATAACTTTATTATTGCCTCTAGGGCATATTTCCTTCAAACACCGCCGGCCACAGCGCCGGTGGACCCTGTCTGCCGGCAACTGGATACCGCCGCCGCCGCCACTGCTGTTATTGCCCTCCCTGCCACCCCACGCCACACTGCCAAACAGGTTTGTATGCTTTGCCCTCGCCTCCTATTTCTCTCGCTTTGCTGGTCACTTCTTCCTTGCACTCAGGATGCATTGATGTCGTGTTTCGCCTCTCTTCTCAAGGCCATGTCACTCTCGCTATCCCAGATATACTACTAGAACTTAATGGTTTGTCTATATGTTTCACAAGACCGCTATGTTTAAATCACGTATCAAATTGCACTCTTATGCTTCTGGATTTATCTCAACATTCTGCATTTACTATCACGCTTCTACAGTTTTACTTACCTAAGTATCTATATTATTGATAGACCTTAACTTGGGATTTATTTCCATGCCAGTCAAAAATTTTCTAGGCCCAGCTCGCGGGCACTAACAACCTGATGGATGGTGATGATTTAATAGTCAAGGGGCTTCCACAGGTAAAGACTAAATGCATGGATCACATGTGAGCCAATTTCTAAAATCGTTTTGTAGTATCCTTTCTGCTTGGTAAATGTTAGTCAGCAGATGCCTTGCTAGCCTTGCATAAAAATGTCATCTTGTGATTATGTGTTGGTCCTTCTGGCTTGCTGAATGTAAATCTCGGAGATGTGTTGTCGCTATATATATTCTCCTTCAAAATTGCAAATACCCTGTTTGTCATCACCACTCTCTTTGCAACATATATAGTTCACTTTACCAAAAGTTTGTATCCTGCTCAAGATTTAAAAAATAGATATGCTCAATTTCTTCAACACATGCTATGATTTTTCGTTCTTTGTTTTCCAGAATTAATCACCCTTATCAATGCATTACTGTATGTTGAGAATGATGTGATCCAAAAAACAAATAGACATTTTCTTTCAGGATATAGAGCACACTGTCCTAGCCTAGACATAAAGCATCAAAATATAGCATAATAACTCAGTGTTAGCTTGCTTGTATATTGTTGGATAAATATGATCAATGAGCTCAGGAGTGCTATATTTATCTGGTGTTGCATACTAAAGTGTCACATGTAGATATGCCTTTGAATGTTCACATCTAATTGCTTTCTCATCCCCAACATACAGGATGCGTAGATAGAGATGACATTGCTCAAAGGAAAGATACCGTACATGGCCATGTTGAAGGAGTTGTGGCCTCTTGTCTCTGCCTCAAATGTCGATGATGCCTCTATGTACTATCACTCCTATGCCTTTTTTATTTTGTTTGTTCAGTGAATGTTGGAATAAACGATTTATTCAGCTGGATCTGTACAACTATGAACTATTTGTGCAATCTTTTATTTAAGCTTTAAAATGAGGGAATTAAATGTTGGGTTTGGGCAATGTCCTTCCATGTTTTTTCTTGGTGTTCGATTATTGATATGAATCTCCTTGCCGCACTACAGGCTATCATGACATGAAGCCTTAATCTACTACCATTTTTATGTATTGTGAACGGGTGCATAGGCCCATGCTCTGGAGTGATCGGTTTTTGCAATGTCTATTGCCTGCATATCATGACAGCTCTTCCCTGAATGAATACCATCCCAACATGACCTTTTTCATAATTTATATTTTTTTTATACTTAAAATGCTTCAATGTTGTATAAATGGATTGGATACAACTACCCCGCAGCGGCGCTGCCGGGTGCGGCAAGCCGCACTTCCTAACTAGTTGAGTTACATACCACATCAATATTTGTGGAGTGGGGAAGACTCCAAAATAGGTCATCATTATACTAAACTTTTATACTTTGATAATTAGTTAATATACAAACATAAGTAGCGTATTTTTGGGCTTAAATAGACAATAATAATATTATGTTTTAATTACATCATTATTTTCCAAACATTTTTAATGCCGATCATTAAAAAATACTAAATGTACACCTTGTAAATTATTTCCCCTTTTAGGTACAATATTTTTAGAAAAGTACCCATAAATGCAAGAAAAAATAAATAACAAACTCTCATTTGTCCACATATTAATTTATGTATACATTTGTATTTGCATATTTTAATGTTCTTAAGTATTTATGGAAAGACAATGGCTCAACAAATATCTTGATAGAAGATTTTAGTGTACAATTAGATACGAGCTAATAGATGGTTTTTAAGGATAACTTACCATCATTTTAAAGAAGGGGTTTAACCCCGGCCGCTGTATCAGATGACGCACACATCCCTTTATCGAAAGGTTTACAACAAAAAAACTGACTATATCGGTTGGAAACAAGATTGCAAAGATCATCCATATAATCTGTTACTGACACGCCAGCCGAACTGGTTGAACAAACTAAACTACATACAACTAATTTCCAGACGATTGCACAAATGTCATATGTCCCTGCGCGTCCACATGCTAGGGTGATGACCATATATAGATTGACACCGTAACTTTAGAGATAACTTGCAATTTTTTGAAATAGATGATTGGTTAAAAATGCACTTAGTCCAGCAATTCTAACGGACGAGTCATAAAAAAGGACACAGACAGGCCGGTCCATGGCTTTTCCATAAAAAAGAACGTGGCTGTGAGGCTAACATGCGGGCCTGTCCGCCCGTGTGAATTTAATGGTACTGGTGAAAAGTGGTAGGGGGGCCGACATGCGGGCCATAGATGGACGACGAGGCGACGCGTGCGTGTTCGTCCAGTGTCCGTCTGGATCAAATCCGGCCAAAATATGCGACTAGTTTTATGTCTGTTTGAACACGAGTCGGGTACAATTTGAGTTTGCTCCCAAGCGGGAAAAAGTTTAAAATAAACCTTGAACTTGTAGAGGAAAGCAAAATCAAACCCTGAACTTGTAATCCTGAAAATCAGCACACCAAACTCTTTGATCCCGGACATTTTAAACCTTGAGGGTGTTTAGCGGCTATACTCGCTGATGTGGCAAGGATACTTGACTGGCTTTTTTTTTTTGAGAAAAAGATACTTGACTGACTGGCTGGATACTAGATAAATCGGGCCAGCCCATCAACGCAGTTGCTTGGGCGCTTGCTCTGTCCTGCTTTTTCTTTTTCGTTTTCTACAAACCCACTTGTCTTGTATCAGGAGCGACAACTGAAGGATGCAACTGATCTGACATAGCACATTCCATATAAGAACAGAGAGTATCGTTCATATATGATTTGTTTTTTGAAAAATTACGAAACATTTCTTGGAGAGAATGTGAACAGTTCGAAATAGAGAATATTTTTTAAAAGCAAATAGTTTACGAAATTCCAAAAATAACAATGTGAACAATGTGACACAACAACATTTTTCAAACTACACATTTTACATTTATTTAATGACAATAACATTTTTTTACATTGTATAAACATTTTGAAAAAATTGTTCAGGTTTCAGAATTTGCGCCTGTTTTTATTTTAGAATATTTATGTCCGAAATAGTGTCCACTTTTTAAAAATTGATTGTGTTTTAATCAGTGGCGGAGCCAGAAATTAACGATAGGGGGGGGCAAATGACTCAAACTTCTGATAACAGGGGCCAAACAATGCTAATATATATTTTTGCATAAACTACATGTTGGGGAACGTAGCAGAAATTCAAAATTTTCCTACGAGTCACCAAGATCTATCCATGGAGAGACTAGCAACGAGGGGAAGGAGAGTGCATCTACATACCCTTGTAGATCGCTAAGCGGAAGCGTTCAAGAGAACGGGGTTGAAGGACTCAGACTGCAGATCCAAAACACCGGAGATCCTAGTGTCGAACGGACGGCACCTCCGCTGCTCAACACACGCATAACCCGGTGATGTCTCCCATGCCTTGATCCAGCAAGGAGAGAGGGAGAGGTTGAGGAAGACTCCATCCAGCAGCAAAGACAACGGCGTGGTGGTGATGGAGGAGCGTGGCAATCCCGCAGGCTTCGCCAAGCACCAAGGAGAGGAGGAGTACTTGGGAGAGGGGAGGCTGCGCCAGGGAAGCGTAGCTCCCATGCGCCCCCCACTATATATAGGGGTGGAGGGGCTGGTTTCTGCCCTTCAAGTCCATTGGGCTTATAAAGGTGGGAGGAAAGAAATCCCATCATTTCCTTCCCCACCGATTGTTATGCCCCTTTTTAGGATTCGATCTTATTCCTTCGGATATGATCTTATTCCTTCTAAGGGGGATCTTGGTGCGCTGACCAGGTGTGGGGCCTTGACCCCACTACCACGCTCATGTGGGTCCCCATGCAGGTGGGCCCCACTCCGAACCTTCTAGAACCTTCCCAGACAATACCGAAAAATCCCTAACATTTTCCGGCCAAAATAGGACTTCCCATATATAAATCTTTACCTCCCACCATTCCGAACTCCTCGTGACGCCCAAAGATCTCATCCGGACTCCAAACAACATTCCGTAACCACATACAAACTTCCTTTATAACCCCAAATAATATCGAACCTTATGTATGCGGACCCTCGCCCCGCCAGTCCCAGCCGTCGCTGGCGGCGGCGACGAAGATGGCCCAGGCGCCCCTGCGCACCCCCCTCCCCTGCCCGCACATACCACCGAGGGTGAGCTCCACGCCACGCCGGCCGCGACCAGGGCCGACGAGATCGGCGACGCATCCAGGCAACTCAACGTGAGCTTCCTCCGCCGAGCACTCCTCTCCTCTTCACCAGCCCGCCCTCTTCTCTGATCTCGTCTCCCGTCCTTTCACTCACAAACCCTAGATAGGAGATCGGGCCTATCGTTGATTTAACGAGTTTATGCATCATAGGCCGTGGGAACTCCACAAGGGTAAGCATCGCGTGAGATGTCGAAAGGAGTAGGGAGTTCGGCAATCTATAACTTGCTCCCTGTTTCGCGCGTGTCGGTCACTCCCTGTGGGTAGCTCGAATATGTTAACTGCAACCGTTATTGAAAGCAATTGGATTGTGTTTTTACCCTATAAATAGAAACTTCTTGCTCATTCATCTGTGAGTGGAATGGTGTAACTTAAAGCTTTGGAACTAGAATGGCAGAATGCTGGTTCTGGAATTTAAAATGACAATGATAGACTCCCATTGTTGTAGTATTGTTCAATTATCATATCTTGTACTCCGATTTGGAATTAAGAATGACAACCATAGAATCCCACTATTTTCAGATAACTTGGTGTGATCCCATTTCTTTCATCTAGTTTCTTCATTTGTTCTTCTGTTCTATATACGGGATTACGTCATTACTCTTTGTATGACAGGCAGCAGGCCATGTTGCAGATTTCACCTTGTACTGTACAGGCAGGAACACTGGTGATTTTATAAAGGAAGTGTCCTTGCCTTCTACACTGAATATGTGGACCAACATTTTCAAAATTGTAAGTTCAACACCCCCCCGCGCCCGCGCGCCCCCGCGTGGGTTCTGTTGAATTGTGACCCCATAACTTGTTTTATTGTATTTCATTGTACTGTGAAATGCAAACTCTAGTGTTTCTATTATTGCAACTTGCAAGTTCTCGATGCGTTATAAACCCGACATCCTTTTCATTAGGTGTATTTCCTTTTTACCCCTGTTGATGCCAATTCCAGCCGTTCTGAATTAGAGGATCATTAATTAACCGCCAGTAATTACCCCTCTAACCTACATTGTATAACCAGGGGCATTTCTGTCCCAAATTATCCTCAAATCAGTGCTTTGGTTACCGTGTTAAAGTTACACCTAATAAAAAGGAACGGATGGAGTATCATCATTTGCAAACGACTTTTGTTCTATACCCACCATGGTGATGGTGTGAAAAAGTGAACAAAATGTAGTACAGCAACTGCTCTGATGCATTTTTTTCTCGGGCACGCAGGAGAGCTGCGCATCATTTCATTAAGAATAAGAAGGAAGAAAATAGTACAAGGAAGAGGGAGCAAAAAACCCTCTCACCCCACATCCAACAACACTCAGCATACCCTGAAAGAAACTATTCAGCGCAGTTTGCCCAATAGGGATAATATTTCTGCATGGGTCATTTTTGTGGGATCTTCCACATTATTTCTCACTGCTATCTTTGCGACTTACAAATGCCCTTTTTTCTCTCTTCAATTTCTGTAATGGTTTGTAGCTTTTTTTTTATGAAGTAGAAGTGGAACTTGGAACTGATTGCAAAGTTGGGAAGTTAGGAGAGCTAGTGAACTACCCTCCTCACACATGACAAACTACAGCACAGGAGAGGCATTACCTGCCACACTTCCTAACTGCGAATGGTGTTCCATTTCATATCTGTAGGTTTCTGCTAGAGCTTAAGAGTATGGAAGCGAGATATTTTTTGACCTACTTAGTCTGCCACAGCTTGCTATGGGATTAGTCTGTAGATTATTCAGATAGGCTTTCTTTGGTTTAGTCTTAATTCTTATGTATATATTTCGTGCTTGCAGGGGGAGCTTCAGACTGTATCATGGTTTCAATTTCTTCCTGTTGAACCAGATTATAGTGCTACTTCTGATAGAAGGTGTTAATTGTACCCTCCATATGCCGTTTTTGTGCTGTCCTTTAGTTGCTTGTTGCCACTTGTTATTTTTGTTCTGATGCATGTGTTCTTTTCTGTGATCCCTGTTCCTCGTCCAGTTCAAAAGCCGAGCAGAAAGATGCTCTTAATAGCACTGTGCTGTCAGCGTATCTTCGCTTGCAGAACGAAGGTTTCTTAAGTACTTGGACGAATTCTTTTGTTGGTCCTTGGGATCCATCTCAAGGAGAGCATAACCCTGGTAATAATCATGTGCACTACCTGCATCCATCTTTCTTTCTACATACGTCTAGCCTATGCATATTTATGCCAAACTTTTTTTTTTGGAACAATGACAGATGAGAAGATCAAGCTCTGGTTGTTTCTTTCTGGCCGTCACTCGTCAGTACCTGAAAGGACCCAGCCCGCTGTAGCTAAATTAAGAGGTTGATTGTTGTTGATATTTGTTATTGCATGGAGTCTTAGACTGTCTACTTTGCTTATTTATTTGCTTGTTTCTACTGCTTATAATGTTTTGCAGTTGTTTCAAGTGGTTTATGGGTGGCTCCAGGCAACTCGGAAGAGGTTGCAGCTGCACTATGTCAGGCCTTAAGAAATTCTTTGGAGAGGTATCATTATACCTGTTATAGTATGAATCTGTAATTTATAATTTACTGTCTCATTGATGAATTTCCAATCTGACAATTTCTCTTGCACAGAGCACTAAGAGGGCTTTCCTATGCAAGATTTGGTGATGTATTTACAAAATACAACCCCCCTACAAGAAATCAAAACAGCTTTAGGTTCGTGACTAAGTTGCTATGCCTTTATCTATTCATTTTGTATTCTTTGTTAACTACTCCCTCCGTTCCTAAATGTAAGTCTTTGTAGAGATTCCACTATAAACCACATACGGATGTATATAGATGCATTTTAAGTTTAGATTCATTCATTTTGCTCCGTATGTAGTCCATCCAGTGCAATCTCTACAAAGACTTATATTTAGGAACGTAGGGAGTAGTTCCTTACAATCTTTGTTCAGCAACTTATGCAACGTATCTGTTAAAGTTCAAATGTTGTGCACTACAATAGATAGTGTATGGTATATTGGGATAGAGTGAAGTTGGTCATTATTCCTGTGTTTGAAGAAATGAAAAGGCCCCTGCCCATCTAGTGATACAAAACTTTGTTTAAACAATAACCGAATTGTCAACATAGGGTTTCAACTTAATAGATTCTTTTTTCTTTCTGCTATAGTGATTTCGAAAATGGCCGCATCCCTTGTTTTTGCCAATCTGTATACGATGCTGAGAATGTAATGATAATATTCAGATACTTGTTGGCCATTTATCTTGTATACAAGCATTGGAGTGGGGCCTGCATGAATTCGTATCCTCTGACATACTCCCTCCGTCCCAAAATAAGTGTCGAGATGACTCAGTAGGTTGACCTTTCTTGACTTCTAGTAATTGGATGATGAAGAAGTCCATATCAACTTGTGATAATGCTACAATCCATCACAGACTCGCAACCATTCCTCTTTGATCCGACGGGTGAAATAAGTAATGTCAGTGTGAGATGGAGGATACAGATGTGGCTGGCATGTAGTTTCATTGCTTTCTGTTTATTTTCCATGGACAACTTTGCTTTTCTTGATTTCCGTTCCATTTAATTTTGTTATCATTGTGTTATAGGCGAGCACAACCTACAGTAGAATTTGTCTTTGCGGCCACTGAGGAAGCAATCTTTGTGCATGTTATTATATCTGCAAGGTCAGTTCTTATTATGTCCCGTCATATCTCATATCGTTGGCTTTCTTCAGTTTATTTAGTGCCAGTGGTCTTACTTTAAATGGTTTATTCTATTAGATATATGCGGAACCTATCTAGTGATGATATAGAGAAAGTTCTCACACACACTCCCCGTTCTGTTGGTGAAGGTCTTCCAGGTACTGTTTCATTCACTAATTCTATCTTTAGATGTCTTGCTGTATTGGCATCCTTAGAATATCTACTGTCTTATCTGCTGGAAAAGGATAATATATTTGTGCTATTCACAATTCTGATCTGACATGATTTTCTTGTGGTAGGGGAACTTGAAAATGTCCTTGGGATATCTGATTTACAAATAGGGACTGCCCACTGTTTTATCTTACTTTTTAGTTCTTTATAAGGTGGATTAAAAGATGACAAGCGAATCTCATTTAGAGTGGGGAGCCATTCAGTAATATGGTGTTTTTGAAATTTCATCTTTACACATAGAACTTCACAAGAGGTGGTATGCTAGCTTATGGCATACATTTTGATTTAGTTTTCCAATTGTTCAACTTTTACCGATGGTCCTTTTGTATCGTACTGTTATTTAAAGGGATCCCTTTAGTTAAAAAACACGATTACATTGGTTAGTTTGACAGTTAGACCCTTCTAAGTAATCACGCTGCTGGTGATAGTTCTGTATTTCTCTTAGCCTGTGTGCTGTGACGTTGACAAAATGGGCAGAAGCACAGCCATATAGTGGTTTATATTGTTGGAGTTACCATCATGAACCAGGCTGAAATATAAAATAGTTCTCTAAATAGTTAAACTAACTTCACTGTGCATTCTATTTCTGTGACCAAGCTCATGATAACTTTGATTTGTAACTTTGCTTTTGTCAGTTTCTTCATCGTTTATGTAAATTATGTTTTATGCCTTTTTTTGGATGAAAGTTATGTTTTATATCATGCACATTCAAACTCATGATCTGTTTAATTGAATGCTGCAGTTATTGTCGCTCCTAGTGGAATGCTGGGTAGGCTTGTTGGTTGTTGCCCAAGTGACCTCGCGAGACAAGTATATTCAAGGTATTTCAGAACTCAAAACTCAAATTGACTTATATGCTAAGTATATATATATTTTTTGGCATTCTATGCCTGTTGATACGACCTCTCATTCATGAGTTAGACACTTAGACCTGCTTGCACATCTTGGGTGTTACCTCACCTGTCAGTGAGATCTTGTGTTTCTTTTAAGGATATTCATATGCAGAGCAGTTCATTATGATACTCAGTTCTCATGGTAACTTTCTGTAAACATTTCAGCAAATTACCGGCACCTAATCTACCAGGTTTCACTCAACCCACCATCTGCCAGCTGAGAGGTCAAAGTTACTATGTTGAAGTTGCCCTTGGCTTTCCACCTGCCTCAACTGACAAAACTTCTGAATCGGAAAATAATCAAATTAAGAAAGAATTAGATTCAGTGAACGACCCTCATTTAGGTGCTGATGGGCAGCAAAAGTTAGAATCTGCTGATGGCCTTCCAGCTCTTGAAAGGACATTTATATACCCACCTGAGGCTGTTATGGTACCAATGGTTCATCAGGCATTTGTTCACTTTTCTAGTAAAAGGTAATAGTCTTGCTCTAATGATCTTGTTATGTTTGGAGAGTGCATGGTTTAAATTATGTTTCCCGCAGAATGTGGTCACAGGACTGGATGGGTAGTTCATCATGGGAGGCTTGGCCATTCTGGAACTTCTCTCCGTCTTCTTACTTCCGGAACAGGTCAGTCTCGCATACATTGTTTTTTCTATCAATCAATGACTATCTGGAACAGCACATAAGTCAAAACGTTAGAGACCAACTTCAAGTGCTGTTATCTACAATGAACTCTGTAAAATGTTGAAAGAACGGCATTGAAATGCTGTTTTGATGTTATCCTATATCTGTAAGAACTAAATAGTAGAATACAAGATCTAAAAAATAACAAGAATATTTTTCTTAAGAGGAATACATGAAATTCTGATTATTTTTTCCTTATGTTAGACATAGAAACACCCTCCTACTTTCTGAGCTAGGTGTGGACATAGAACAACTAGGTAAATCCTGCCATTTTTCAGAACTTAGAAATTTAAATTGATGAGCATGCGCAAACTATCATTTCTTTAGAACTAGGATAAAATAATTGGAACAAAAAGTATGTTGCCTCCCACCTTGCTGTAAATTGTAATATCACGTACCCATGTTCCTTACAGTAACTCCTTTCTGGCTTGCTCTCATTTGAGGGCCAGAACTTCTCTTGAACTGGAGAAAAACAGCACCAAGGACCATTTCAGTTGATGCCTAACAGTGTCCTAGCATGCCAAATATTTTTGCCTGACAGGCTGGCTTGTGGCCAAGAAAAGTGGAGCCATAACCTAGCCCACCATGCCATAACTTATGTTCTCATGACGTCATTTTTGGCATGTCTAGCTGTGGTTATGAGATACTTGTCTAATCTGGCTAAGAAAAGTGTGGCACATTGTTGCAAATTTTGGCTTCCAACCAAACAGGCTGTAAGTGTTGTTTTAAAGGCACTTATTTTGTAATCAAGGCTCTGAAGTCTCAACTGCCACATTCCCGCAGGCAGCTAAGTTTATCCAAAAAATTAGAGTTACTGAGGCTCAGTTTGCGGTTGCTAAACTGTGCTAAGCTGGACTAACTATTTGTTAAGGATCACCATCATCAACAAAGGCACTTATTTTGTAATCAGGATTACTGCTTCATTCCCACAAAATAAGAAGACCTAGAAAAATTGTCAACTAATTTTATCCAATTTTTGGAGGTTCTAAGGCTCAGCTTGCGGTTGTGGAACTGTGATAATTTGGACTAACTCTTTGTTAAGGATCACCATCCACACAGCACATCCGGAGTCTCTATGCAATATAACACGTTTTGTTGCCATGGTTCATTGTACCCAAAAGTTATTTGCAAGAATTACATAGATTCAATAGTGCACACGGATCATAATCTCTGGGTGCAACAAAAGAGTTGATCTGTATTATCTATTATTACATGACATTTTTAAGTACTTCTTTTAATACATCATGATCGCAAATTTGTTTTGTCTGATTTCTCCCGCATTAATTGTTTTGTTCTGTTAGCAGCTCTTTCTTTGGATCTTCACGTGGACTTGGTGTGAACTCTAATTTTCTAAGACTAAGAAGACAAAGGAATAGCAACTCCAATGGCATGGCTAGTAGTATCAGTAGTGTCAGTAGCACTTCTAATGGAAGTGGGCATGCAGTTGCTGCTAAAGGTGGTGATCTTTTAGCAGATGCTGACTCTGCAGCATGCCGTCAGTCTGATCTGCCATTGAACAATGACATTGCTGGTAGCAAGGTAGTACTGTGTTGTTTTCCTCTTAATTTACAAACTTGTTCCATATTGAATTAGTTTTTTTTTCTCAAGAATTGCATTTTAATATATGTTTTTTAGTACAACACTACTTTTTTCCTCTTCTCAGTAGCTGCTCACTTGTAGTGGTAGTACCATGCTTTGCTACATCATTCTTGTGATTAACAGAAGACTCTTATGCCACTATTGACATACGAACATGCTTATCGACTTATTTCTAGTTAGTTATACGCGTGAAATATGAGTCAATTTTTGTGTAAATGATGCTGCTGCAAGTAAAACAATGATCAGCTATGAGTAGCTGCATCCTTTTTTCCTACAGAAAACTATGTATGTATACTACTGCATAAAATATTTTGGCATCTTCACTCCTCAGTGAGGCTTACATGTGAAATAGAGGCTACGGGAATATGACTTGCTGAACAAATATGTGCATAGCTTATCTTTGGAAGTGCATAACACGTTACGTAGCAAATAATCTAAGCATTGATGGTGATAAAATGGAGCAACATCTAGACAGAAACTGATAATTGAATGCTGGCAGAAATTTCATTACATGGAAGAACACATGCTATACAGTTCATGCCATCTTGTGCATAGAATTATTTGCGTAAAACTATCACAACATTAAATTTCATTGCATAGAAGTTTAATTTGTGAGCATATACCAATCTGTTGATGCTAAAATACCACAAAACCAAAATTTCTTGCCACATTACAATATATGCATGAAGTTCTATTCTGGTGAATAATCTCCATATATGCATGTTACGCTGTTTGTGTTATTAACTCATTTTGCTATGTTAATGCTTGATAGCATTACCGCACAATCACACTATTGTGTACAATTCTACGTCAACGTTGTGCTGAAGAAGTCTTGACGTTTTGTATTCGTTCAATTAGGTATCCAAGCGCTCTCGTTCTGAAATAACGGAAGTTTCTTCTCATGCTGGCAAAGAAGTTAGGGAAAACATGCAAGGTACAAATGGTCAGGGGGGATGTTCTTGGGGCTGGGGTGAAGAGGGGGTTGTGATGGACATTGATATACTTCTCTCAGAGTTTGGAGATTTTAGTGACTTCTTTCAAGAGGATGAGTTAGATTTTGGTGAGGTAGGTACCCTATCATCCTCATAGTAGTTATTTGTAGATGAAGCAAGGTTACAACATTTAGAGAGACTATGCTTGGTCTTGTATAAGAAGCTCTGTGATAATGATGAACTCATTATGCATATGACAGCAATAATATGACTGTTCGGAATCTGTAGTACTTTTGAAATATTTAATTCCGTTAAATACATCACTAGTTGTATTCTGCAACTTAATATATTGTATTGACTTCGCTGCATTTCATGCTCCTGCAATGCTGTGCATTTTTTAACAAAAGGTTGCTATTGTTGCCGCTGCTTGTTTAAGTTTCTAGATTGTAGCCAATAACTTCACTTCTGCTTTCTCGAGCTTTTAGACTGTAATCAAGGGTCATTTATTGACTTACTTACATATTTCATGCGTTGAAACATGTTGCTTTTGATATCACCAAAAGCTTGTGAAAGAATTTTCTCCTACTGTGCAACTTGTTCCTTTTAACCTTCTACCCTGTCTACTAGCCATGAAATGTGGAATTCTCTGCTTGTTGGATCTAAACAATGAGCACAATGCAGAACCCTTCTTTAAATGTAAATAACATAATACCTTTCTGGACATGCAAGTAGAAAACTGTATGACGATGATATTTATGTTTTAGGATCACTTCTTTCTGATTTACCTGCTATCTATAATACTGATGTACCATTTTATGTAGCCTCCAGGTACTGCTGAATCACATGCTTTAGTAACCCCTGCTTCGGAATATGGAGACATGCCATTCATAGATAGTCCATCCATAGCTATGGATATACCTGAGCAAAGACTTTCTCCTGTTGGTTTCACATCTATGGAGGCATTTAACCACCATACGATGTCACCTATTCAGGATGTTGCTTCTAAAGTTCAGGAGCCTCTCAAAGAAATTGCATCACCTGCAGGGTCCCAGTCCTTAGTATTATCATCTAGTAGATCTGATTTTCTCACCAGAGCTGAAGCTACCCTCACGTTTGCACCAGAATATGCAGCTGTTGAAATTTCCAGTTGTGAGACGCCGGCAACACTGTTTACAAATCCCTACTTGCCCCGATCGAAAAAAAGAGGGAGTTGCGGTTTTAGCTCAAGAGTTTATTCATATGATGTCACACAAAGTTCTAAAGTTGAGTCTGCAGGAGACAAGTCTGAGAAGTCTGATAAACTAACACCAGCTAATCTTTCACGTGATGTTGGTCGATCGAGCTTATACACACTTGTGCAAGGTAGGAAAAAAGAGAGTGAAAAGAGCTTAAACAATGCAGACGAACAATCATGCAAGGGAGAAACATCAAGACCTGTTTCTGGTGAAACTTCGTTTAGCTCTTCTCTGACTTTGCAAAAGAAGAGTGATAACATGCTTAATGTTGGGTATTTCCTCCTATCTATGAAGACCGCGCTTGCAACTGAAATTGAGTGCATCACATTTCAGGCTGCCATGTGCAGAATAAGGCATTCACTAGTGTCTCTGAGAACCAAAGCATCTGCTGAGTTAAAAAGTGCTTTGTCCAGTGCTATGCAGACAGAGAGCAGTAGTAACTCGGATCTTGTCCCCAAATATGACATGAAAAGGAAAGAAAGTATACCAGCTAGACTGTCTAGTGACGTTGACCATGAAATGTATGATAGGTCCCGATTGGAAAACGTGGGAGTTTGGAGGTCTGTTGTGGTACCTAAAGGGGCAAAACCCCTTGATTCTTTGTCTGCTAAAACATTTTCTGGCACAAGCCCATCTGTACAAAGACAACCTATTGTGGAACTCCTCAGTGCCATGGCTCTGCTAGTTCAGCAATCTACTTCATTTGTTGATATCGCACTTGATATGGATGATGGAGATGGTTCTTTTTTCTGGCTCTCCTTGGATGAGCAGAGGAGACGTGGATTTTCTTGTGATCCTTCTATGGTTCATGCTGGCTGTGGTGGACTATTAGGAACGTGTCATTCCAAGGATTGCGCTGGTGTTGATTTAGTTGATCCACTTTCTACAGAGGTAAAAATCTGGTGCTCTGTTTTTCTTGCCATTTCTACATATCCATGCATCATGTCTCCATGTCCCTTTTTGGATACAGGTTTCAGAATCATCCATGATTGGCTTGTTGCAGTCGGATATAAAATCAGCTCTTAAAACAGCGTTTGCAAACATGGATGGCCCATTATCAGTAATTGATTGGTGCAGGGGTCGAAGTAATATAGCAGAATCTGCTGCCATGGGAGATGCATACTCTTTCCATTATACTACTGGTGATATTCGAGAGACTTCAAATTCTATACCCATTGGTGGAGATGCAATGAGCCCACCCCAGTCTAGCAGTGATCGAGGTATTCCTGCTGCCATATCTCTCAACTTGTCTTCAACTTCTTTATTATGTTACAAGCATAGTTTTGCCAGAAGGAGCAAGCCATGATTCATCTAGAGGAGACTGAATATCAATGCAGGCACTTCAGAGGAGCATCATAAGGGATATCACCGTGTTAGACCAACCATCGCCGTCCTCCCTTCGCCATCTCTTCTTGTTGGGTAGCAGACTTGTTTCCCTGAAAATATTTATTAAATGAACTAACATTTAATTGTCTGCACGCGTTACTGATGCAAGTACTAAAATTGCAGTTATCAGGATGATTGGTTAAAGACCTCTGCTAGTTGCCTCAAATTGTGGGAGAAGGCTCCTTTGGAACCTTATGCTTCGACCAAGCCTGTAAGTTGGCACTGTGGTGGCTTATAGCCAACTTATTTTTATTACCTTTTGATATATTCACTGCCTGAGAGCATATTTGTAGTGTCGTTCTAGATCCATAAAAGTAACATGTTAATAGAATCCGTAAATATTTTTGTAATGTAAGTATTCCATATTATGAGGTCAAACTGTTGCCTTGTGACCATGAGGTCACGGATTCGAGTTATGTTAACAGCCTCTTGGCGAAATATAGGGAAAGGCTGCGTACAATAGATCCAAAGTGGCCGGACCCTGCGCAAGCGGCAGCTACGTGCACCGGTCTGCCCTTTAAGTATTCCATATCAGGAAATAGCACAACACAACACACCTGCAAAATGGCCCTAAGTTCTGTAGTCATTCTTGAATCTAGATTACTACGTGTTTCTTTGTTTTGGTTACTCTGGAAAGAGTTTTACAGTTTTGGGATTCATAAATTTCTCATTTGTCCGCTCTTTCAGGTTACTTACTATGCACTGTGCCCCGATATTGATATGCTTACTTCTGCAGCCACTGATTTTTTCATGCAGCTTGGAACAAGTAAGTGTCTATAACAATGCTTCTTCTCTATAGCTAGCAATGATCAGTGCTAATTAGCGGTAATTAATGTTGATCAGTAAGGTAGGACTCAAATTCATAAATTTAAATCTTGATAGCTATTGATTATTTTCTACACTTGTGCCTGCAAAGTGTCTATGAATCCAATGAACATCATTGGTTCACTGTGTTGGCTGTATGACAATGAGACATGTATAGAGTTTTAGGCCTAATGCCACCTTTCCTACCTTTGTATTTACTATTTGTAAGCTATATGTTTCATTCAGAGGCAATATTTACAGCCAGTCATTATGCTTTTAAGATAACACTTGAACAAATTATATGGCTTCATGGATGCAATATAATTGATTTTGTTCTATTTGATCACAACATTGTAATAGATATAAACATCCAAAATAATATAACAATGTTTTGTCATTACTGGGGTGACTTGTCAATTAGTCATAGTTTAGCAATCTCATAATCTCCATATAATTATTCTAATTCATTGTGTTTCAAAGTTTGTTCCTTACTTTTATCTATTTTGCATTCTTACAGTTTATGAAGTTTGCAAACTGGGTACTCATTCGCCACAACACAGTGGGGGGCAAATAGAACAATCTCCTGGAAAATACCAGCCTTCAGGACTTGTTCTCGTTGAGTGCCCTGATCAATTGAAGTCTAGTGGCAGCCACTCAGTTTCTATCAGTTCAGTAACTGAATACTTTCAGGCTCTTTCAAAAAGTTGGAGTGTGAAAAGTTTTTTATCATCTCTGGCAAGGATAATTAAGGAGATAAAGCTTAATTTCAACATTTCAACAAATCAGAAAGAGAGCAGTAACATACCTTGCACTGTAAGGCCTTTTACCTTTTCTTCCTTCTCCACTTCTTTGATCCAAGGGACTTACAAAACAATAGCCGCATATCTCACTTCTTGTATTGTTCTGTGATGATACTCTGCATGGTTTATAGTCATGTATTCTTCTCATTATTTGCTCTTCTCTGATCAGTATTTCATTTTCCTCTTCTTTTTTATGAGCGCAGAGAAGCCCACTGAAATAAATATTTTAATACATACTTGTACAAAAGGAATTGGCAAACGAGAAATACATATTAGTAGTCAACTTATTGTAGGATATTTATTTAATCAGATATGATAATTTACTTATCATTGTTGTTTTGTACTACCTCTGTAACTTTTTGTAAGACGACAGTGTCAAAAACGTCTTATATTAAGTTACAGAGGGAGTATATGATTTGTTACTTCGTAGACATGTTGCTTCTGTCATTCCCATTCTGTCCAAATACAACTTTCCTATTTTCTTGATCCAACTGAGTCTCTTGTCATGGTATATACCATTATTTGTTTTCTCTTATGACAACTTTTGTAGGATGCCATTATTATTCTGCACTTGTTACTAATAAATGCCACCATTGCAGCACACTTAACATATATACGTCGCCAATTCTTTTGGAGATATCTTAACTCAATTTTTAAGTTTTTGGATGCAGAAATGATCCAACAGTTCATTTCTATTCACTTGTATTTACAAAAAAAAAAAGATCACATGCTCGGGACTTCTAATCATTCAGTTATATGCATGATGACCTCTAGGTGGATGAATTGATATTTCTTTCATGCTTTGCCTGGAGTAGTGCTGTGCCACAAAAATAGATTTTAAGTTGGTATTTTCCCCAAAATCACAATGCTAATCTATTTTAACACCCATGGTCCATTATGTACGCAGGTAGTTTATGTGGTCTGCCCATTTCCTGAACCATCTGCAGTCCTACAGACACTGGTAGAAAGTTCTGTTGCCCTTGGGTCTATCTTATCGTCAGAGAGAGAAAGGAAATCATTCCTATATACTCAGGTCGCCAAAGCTCTAAACAGCAGTGCTTCTGCTGATGAAGCATCAGCATCCAATGTTGTAATGCTCTCTGGGTTCAGTATACCGAAGCTTGTCTTGCAGATTGTTACCGTTGAAACTTTACTGAGACTCCATAAACCAAATGAGCTTGCTGCTTTCAAGGACATAGCTTTCACTGTGTACAATAAGGCTCGACGGATCCCACGGTTTGTTTCCACAGGAGACATGTTCCAGTCACCTAGTTATATGAGTAGGACTCAGTCGACGATGATGCATACTGCATCTCCTGGTCCTACCCTTTGGAAAGAATGTCTAGCTCCTCGGATGTCTGGACAAACTCTCTCTAGAGAAACAGAGTTTGATGCATCCATGAGGTCAGTATCATGGGACAACTCATGGCAACCTGGCCGTGCTGTAGGGTTGCCTGATCCAAGCAAAATCCCAGAATTATGCGCCCAGGATGACAGGAAGTATGCCTTTGAGCCGCTTTTCATTCTGGCAGAGCCTGGGGCTGTTGATTACAATGATACAATGGAATCTTCAAGATTTGGAGTTGATGCAAGTAGCAGCAGGGTTTACAGCTCAATTTCAGGTGGCACTGATAGTGGAGCAAGCCCGCTACTTGAAGGGTCTGAGAATGACAGTGCTCCGAGTCTTCATTGCTGTTATGGCTGGACCGAGGACTGGCGATGGTTAGTATGCATCTGGACAGATTCTAGAGGAGAGTTACTAGACAGCTTAATATTTCCTTTTGGTGGCATTAGTAGCCGCCAAGACACTACAGTTCTCCAAAGCCTATTCATTCAAATTCTGCAGCAGGGTTGTCAAATAATGTCTTCTTCACCAGAGGCTAGCAATACGAGATCAAGAGATATAATAATAACCCGTATTGGAGGTTTCCTTGAACTTGAAATCCAGGGTACTAACCAATTTGATCATTAACTCTGTACTTTTCATTCGATAGGCCATAATGTGTTGTTATCTATGTGTTCATAATGTCTATGTATTGTTTATGCAGAGTGGCAAAAGGCAATATATTCTTTTGGTGGTAACGAGGTAAAGAAGTGGCCTGTGCAGCTACGGCGATCTATACCTGATGGTATTACGTCAAATTCTAATGGACCAACACTCGAGCAACAAGATATGGGCTTAATCCAGGACAGAAACATGCCTTCCTCGCCAAGTACGTTATACAGCCCCCATTCAAAATCTAGCTTCACGAAAGGTCAGCCAGGCAACAAAAAGCAGATCCTAGCGGAACAAACTGGAATGGACAGTTCAAGGGGTTCATTGCACTTGGTTCGTAGCATCAGTTTAGTTGCAGTTTCGCAAGATAGCTCATTGCATCTTGCATGCCAAGCGGATCTGCTGGCAACCAGACCCACTTCTGGTAAGTTCTGCCTGTGTATGTTATGTTATTATATCTCCACCTACAAGTTACTTTATTTAATGTGGCGATTTTTAAAGTACATGATCATCACTAAAGAAAGGAAGACTTGGTGATATCTAATAATAGAAATCAAAGAGGAAACTCTCTTTATCAAAAAAAAAAAAATCACAAAAGAAAGGACTTCATCATATACGAATACATTATATGATTATTTGTTTTGAATCTTGATCGTGTTAAGTGTGGCAGTGAAGTAAAGGATCATGCATGCTTTTAAGGAATTCCATAGTCAAGGACAGTGTCGTACTTATTTACTAATGTTCCTTTTCCCGTCTCTTCTCTTACAGGTGAAGGGAATCAAAGCAGCGGCACTGGGTCATCTAGTTACTTAGACGGGTTTGCCCCAGTCAAGTCCATCGGGTCAATGTCTGCATCGTATCTTCTGGTTCCATCACCAAGTATGCGATATCTTTCCCCTGCGACATTACAGCTTCCAACGTGCCTTACATCGGAATCCCCACCACTTGCCCACCTATTGCACAGCAAAGGGACAGCAACGCCCTTGGCAATGGGTTATGTCGTCTCCAAAGCTGTCCCACCGGTAAGAAAGAACGCCGTGCAACTCACCAAGGAGGACAGCAGGCACTCGGTTCTCTCTGTTAGCATCGTCGATTACTACGGAGGCACCACTGTCCAAGACAAGATGAACAGAGGGAGCAAGCAGGCTGTAAGGCATGAAACATCAGGCCGTGATTACGAAATGGACATGCACAATGTGTTGGAAGCGGTGGCTGCCGAGCTCCACTCCCTTTCGTGGATGACAGTGAGCCCGGTCTACATGGAAAGGCGCAGCGCCCTCCCCTTCCACTGTGATATGGTTCTGAGGTTGAGGAGGCTTCTCCACTACGCCGATCGACATCTCTCTCAGCCAACAGACAAGGGAGATGTTAGCTAGCTTAGAGAGGTGATCGCTAATTCACATGATCGAAACTATAGCCGTTTGTTTTACACAGGAAAAAAACAAGGGCTAAATGCCGCTTAAACCCAAGTGCCTGTCTCTGTGTATCTAGATTAGGGTAGGTAGGTGAATGGTGCGTTGATGAGCCCGGTTTTGCTCTGATAGCAAGAGTGTTAATTTCTTGGGTTGAGGATGTATGTAATAGCAATACCTCTCCCTGTAATGTGTAATCATTGTAATATTGTAGAACTGGTAACTCAGTCGTATTTGTCGTTCATCTGCTTGAGGTTTCGTGTTGCTGCTGACACCTTTATTTTTCGCAATTTTTGCGTGTTAAGGCGTTGGAGATGCCCTAAGTAAGTGGCAGCTGCAGGAGCTATTGGAATCTCACACTAACTCACTGTAGCTGCTAATTAACCTAGAATTGAAGCTGAGAAACACAAAAGATCTTTTTTTACTGCCTGGCCGTGTAAGTAGAATTTCTAGCTTTCTTATGAACCAAGCACATAGTATTTCAAATGTCTTATTGGCTGGTCAGGTCAGGTACAGCTCTATAACTATGCATGTATGCATTCCTTAACAGGCAGACAGGCAGTGGGTGGTTCTTGTCACAAGCACACACTGGACTGGTTGGACGCATCCTTGATTTGCTGTACTGCAGCCAAGTGAAGTTTGTTGATGGATGGACCATCTTATCTGTGTGAGACAGTGTGGCGGGAGATCTGCTCTTCACACATGCGTGTGCTGTGGGCGATTATTTGTTTATGCAACTACGTACTAAGTAGATTGAAGAGCGTTCCTGCTGTTCCAGCACTCGTGATGACCATGGCAGCATCAGTAGTTCTACTCAAGCTCTCCTGCTGTTCCAGCACTCGTGACCTGGCTCGGAGCATTCATTCATTTAATTCATGATATCTGGGTACTGGGGAGATTGGCAAACACAGATTACAGAGCAAACACTATCTCTTCCCCACGTCCCTAAGAAGAACCCCACCAAACATGGTGCAAGCCTATAAATTGAAGAAGCAGAGGAATACAGAGCTGAGCTTCAGTGGCGTCCATTTTGGCCTGTTTATGCAAGTAAAACTTCCTTGCCAGCAGCTGCCTTCCTTGTAACCAAGTACTGTACACAGTAGTATTATTTCACACGTCGTTTTTGGCTAGCACAGGCAGGCAGACAGACAGACAGTGGGTACTCATTACTGGTTGGATGCATCTATCCTCGATTGGACTGCACTGCAGCCAAGTGAAGCTTGTTGTTGCTCGACTGTGCCATGTGACCATCAGCACATCTGAGTGTGTGGCTAGGTATGATACAGCTCTTGTCTTGTTTGGAGCCGGAGCGGGCCAGCCAATGCAACACATGCACTTGACAAGTTCACCGTGTCTGTCAACGTGCCACACAAAGCTCATCCGACTCTGAAGGTATCAGACGTACTTCTATTCTAAACCTAAACTAACTGATCGCTGTCGCCCGTTCCCCACGTCCAGCCATGAGCCTTGAGAATTGAAGCTTCGTCTTCTCTAGTTCTGCTTCGCCGCTCTCCAGCTCTCCGCCTTTGTAACCACCGTCTTCGGAGCCCCTGGAAGCAAAGTTGTCCGCCTTCACGTCATCGCCAAGCGGCTAATCGGCCGACGATGTTCAGTCGACCAAGCTTGGCTTCAATGGGAGGGGAGGAGCGGTGGCCTTCTTGAGACCCGAGCGGCGACGACCTACCGTGCACTACTCTTCCTCGCTGGCGGCGGTGCCCGCACGCGTGCCGGTTTCGTCGTCGTGGCGGCGGGGCACGGCCTCGACGGAGCCTGCGATGTCCCCCGCCTTGTCGTCGGTCTTGCCCCACACCTCGCCCACTGCCTTGTCGAACTCCTTGTAGGCGGCATACAGTTCCGCCTGACGCCGGCGACCTACCGTGCACGACTCTTCCTCGCTGGCGGTGGTGCCCGCACGCGTGCCGACTTCGTGGTCGTGGCGGCGGGGCGTGGCCTCGGCGGAGCCTGTGATGTCCCCCGCCTCGTCGTCGGTCTTGCCCCACACCTCGTTCGCTGCCTCGTTGAACTCCTTGTAGGCGGCATATAGTTCCGCCTGACGCCAGCGGTACCGCCAGCGGGCGGAGCGATAGGGCTCGAGCAGCGTCACCTACTCTGCCATGTCCGCGTCTGACACGATCTCCTTGCCGGCGTTGAGCTGCTCCTCCGCCTGCTGGTGCTCCTGAAGGAGTTGGAGGTTGTAGGCGGCGTTGGCCTGCACCTTCCAAGGCTGCTTCTCCCGCACCATGTCCATGTAATGGTCACGGGGCTCGCCGATGGTCATGGTGCAATGCACCGTCAAGGCCCTCCATTGGGACATCGTAATTAAGCCTCTGGCTGCCTGCCAGCTAGCTAGCCAGCAATGGCAGCCATCTCCTTCTTCTGCTTCAGTGATAGTCCGTCCCAGAAAGCTTTGGCGCGTGAGGAGGCCACGGTGGGAGTGGTGGGGAAGAGAGGAGAAAGGGACCGGAGGAGGATGAATGCGGCTATGGCCGGAACTGCAGTTTATATAGCGGGCGAATGACAATGGTGGGCGGCAGAGGGATGGACGGGTGGCTCCGGAGTAGGTTCCTCGGCAACCGCGTGCATTAATGTGGGCTACAGACGGATGGCCGTGGTGTCGTTTGAACGCGGAGCAGTCGTGTGCAGCGCTCTCTCGGTTGTCGTGCTACTTCAATGCCGACGCCAGTGAGAGATTGCGTCCGATCTGGCCAGTCATTAATGCGCCACTAACGTCCTGGAGCGGTGACGACCATTTTGGGAGGGAAGCCATGTGCGAGGGAGGGGTTTTGGGTGGCCAGTGTGGTCACAAGCGGGCGTGAGTGTTGTCCGGACAACCGCAACGCCCCTCGCGTTTGTCTCGGGTTTGCGGGAGAAAGTGTGTCCAGACCGTCCTGCGGACCGATGTAGGACCGCGTTGGATGACACAACACGCCCGAACCGTGCAGTCCGGACTATTGCGGGCGGTTTGACGGTCGGCGTTGGATATGCCCTTACACGCATAAGAAATCATGTCAACTATCCAAACAGTTGGATTAGACCTATCTGTAATGAATTACGCCCGATATAGTTAGGCTCTTGCATGAGAACCCGATCCCCTTACTTTTTCATCTCTCTCGTTCACACAAACAAGAAATACCATGTAGCGGGCTTACAGGCGAAAATTCGTTTCTGATCCCGAGCACAGATGCTCCCGAAATCACATGCGCTCGTTCGTTTTGGGATGTGAGCCTCGATGGTATTTCTCTTCGTACATCGCACGCGTATATGCAGTATATTGGACGGAGCGGTTGGCTCATTAACTGCTGGCCTAACGGGATGGACGACGCGGTACAGAACTGGCCCGATGGATCGGCTGCTTTTCTGGGCCGACCTGTTCCGCCGCGGTCGACCGCATCCACTGTCCTCCCCCGCGGGCTGCATCGGGGTCATGCTCCTTCCTCCCTGTCCAAAGCAGCGGCAGCTAGATTGACGAACAATAGCAGAGTTGTAGCTGATGTAGACTCAAAGCAGCAGCCTTTGATCGCACTGTCCATGACTCCATGCAGAAACGTATCTCATTAGAGAGACGAACTGCGGTTCAAAAAAAAAACAAAACGAAAGAGACGAACTGCACCTCCCGTGCGCTCAAATCAGCCGCCGAAGGAAGTCAAAAACTAACGTCGTCATGTTCATCTCCTTCGTCACGATCATGCGTATTGCAGTTCCCGGCATCTAACACTGACATCGCGCCGGTCCTGTCCGAGCACGCAGCTGAGTTCTAAGAATCAACAGAAACAGGGGGGTGTTGAGCAGATGAAACCATTGCGGGAGATACAGAGAAAAACGAGCTGATATTCTCAACTCACCTTAGTTGCCTTATCAGGAGCAGACGCGGGCTCGACAGGGCAAACTGGACACGCCGACGCCGGAACGCTCGAATCAGCCCATACGGGAAAAGAATGCAGATTCCGTTTGAACAGACAGTCATCTAATGACACATACAGCGAAAACTCTCATCATCGAGTGACCCAGGACACAGCTAGGAGGAGTTTTTACAATCAGGACTTGACAGACATCATACACTAGGCAGTCCTCGACTAGTCGACTACATGCGAAAACACAGCAAACTGTTCACAAACATAAGCCATTGTACAACGTAGATGAACGAGCGGGCAGCACCCACTAGAAAATCCTCAAACTGAACCATGCTGTAAATGCAATTCAATTCAAGATGCAATAACACCCAGAGTCGAGGCCTAGTGCAGCTGTTGCGGCGGTGACCTTCAACACCTCAGTTCTTGCATCTTGCAGGCTTCAGGCGTGATACTGAGTTTCTGCCTACAGGTCTGCATTTTTCCGCGGGCTCGGCTGTGCCGTTTCTTCGACTTTCAGCGCTCATACCTGAGGAGGATGAGCCCTCAGCAGATAGCCCGTGCTCAGCAGCAAGTCAGCGGGTACCATGTGCACCAGGGCAACCAAGCAGGCGACAGCTCCGGCTCCCAACCATCAACAGGTTCAGTCAAATCCGCCCACGGAGACCGCGGTGGTTCAATTTCTTTGGCCACATCCACTACCTCAGCTGATTCAGTTTCTTCGGCCTCATCCACTATTTCAGCTGATTCAATTTCTTCGGCCGTCAGCAAACTAGAATAGCAAAATTACTAGCACTGGAATTTCTTTTGTTTTTGCCAGCAAGGATCAAAAAGTCAAATCACTTAACAATGCACATCATATTCTCAGTTTGCATATTGCAAACGATTATTGATGCATATGTCAGATCTAAATACAGTCAGATGGGATTGAGGCTCGCACTTTTTCGTCCATCCTGGGGGGTTGATTCTGTATGTGGACTGCGCCCACCTCGGTGATGATTTCCGACGCCGGCAGACTCTTGTCTCGTGCTTTCTCAGCTCCGTCTTCCCTGAGCCGCTGACCGCAGCCAGACACAACATTTGAATCTTCGGGGTCGCTACGGTTCGTTTCTCCTGTGGGAAGCAAGATCAGGGGAACCTCGTAATGGTTTTGGCGGAATGCGAAACAAATCACACGAAATACCCAGATCTACAAGAACTGACCTGTCACGGCGTTGAGAAGAAACCCCATACCCACATCCTCCATTATCCTTGTCCCCGGGTGGCCGGAAGTATCGCCGCCGCCGCCGCTCAGCTTTCCAATGATGTCCTTCCTTATCTGATCCGTGGCTCAGTGGAAGTTGGAACTTTCTGGTTCACGGACCAGGACGGGAGCACCCGTCCGCCGTCCCAGCGATACGAAACGACCCCACCAATTTCACAACTGTTCCTTGCTGTATTCCCACGTACACTCCTTTTCTTTTATCCATTGTCAGATGCGTCAGTCTGATTTATTCCGATCCCGAGGCACATATGGACGCCGAAGATACCGGGAGCAGCTGTGCTCGGGCACCAAAACGCCCCTTCCGCTTACAGGGCACTATTGTACGTTCTAATCACTACACTTGCAATTGTACACACGCATCCCTTGGAAGAACCCCACCGTCGTGTGCAAGCCTAGAAACTGAAGCAGAGAAACACAGAGCAGAGTTTCACTAGCATCTTTCTTTCTTGTCTGTGTATCCAAGTGAAATTTCCATGCCAGCAAATCAACAATTGCAAGGTGGTGATGCAATTCTTTCCTTGTAACCAAGTACTCTCTCTGTTTTTTAAATATAAGCCTTTTTAGAATGTAGATTCACTCATTTTGCTCCGTATGTTGCCTATACTGTAGAATCTCTAAAAGGTTTATATTTAGGAACGGGGATTACACATGTCGGTTTTGGCTCGTCAGGTAAGACAATACAGACAGTGGCTACATAGTACTGGTTGGATATACTACGTAGATTGGACTGCACTGTTGCTGGACCGTGCCCTGTGACCACGAGCACACGTATGAGTGTGGCTAGAATAGATGCAGCTCTTGTCTTGTTTGGAGCTGGAGCAAACATGCACTTGACATGTCGACGTTGTCAAAGTGTCACAGGCGTTGCTAGCTGATGGTGTTCACAGAAAGCATCCCCAGTTGATGGATGGACCATCACTGAGCCAGCAAATGACACATTTCGACCTTTCACTCTCTCTGTCTTAGGATCGCGCGTGTGGTGTGGGTGATTATTTATGCAACTACGTACAGTACTAGATTAAAGATTGTTTTGTCAAGTGCTTTATTAATGAAGGTAGATGGACCTACCATTACAAATGTTGGTCTAAGGGGCCGTTTGGTTGCCAGCCACATATTGCCATACATTGTCACACCTCACTTTAGACAAGTTTGACCAAGTTAGCTGGGTGTTTGGTTCTAGCCACACCTAAGACATGAATTTTTTTATGAGCAGTAAACCTCACATGTTATAGATACAAAAAAATATGATAAGAATTTGAGCAACTCAAGTTAGACAAGTATGACAAGTGTGGCAAAAAAATAATAATAGCAAGCGTAAGGCAAATATAGTCATAACCCAAACAACCCATGTGGCTGTGGTAGGATCAGGCAAGAATAGAATACTCGATCGATTTGCTACTTCTCCAACGGTACTCCCTGTTGTTCCAGCTACTGCTAGCACACGTGACCTGGAGCATTCATTCATTTCATGACACAGTACGTTTCTCAAGAGATGGCAAACACAGATTACAGCGCAAACCCATCATCATCAATTCGATTCCAATCAAGTACTACAGTGTGACCTGTCCTTGGGAAGCAAATGCATATGCATGCCATTTTTGCAGTATATTTGATTGTATATGATTCATATCTCTCTCTTACCATCATACTTCCTTCCTCCCAAAATAAACGACTCAACTTTGTACTCCCTCCGTCCGAAAATACTTGTCGGAGGAATTGATGTATCTAGACACAATTTAGTTCTAGATACACTCATTTTCATTCATTTCGCCGACAAGTATTTCCGGACGGAGGGAGTACTAACTTTAAGCTCTTATAGAAATACTCCATCCATTTTAAAATAAGTGACTCAAAAGTTAGTACAAAGTTGAGTCACTTATTTTGGGACAAAGGCAGTATTTTTGTAAGAGCATCTTGTCCGGTAAGACATGTACACAATTTATACTCGTCCACTGTGCTCAACAATACAACAAGCGATCTCATCATTTGTCCACTCTCTAATCCTCTTACATGGTATCTGTCTTAAATCCTGACCTAGCTCCACCACAGCTTCCGCGCAGCGCCGCCTTCGGGGAGGTCCATCTCCACCGGAGCTGTGCAGTCGTAGGCTCGTAGCTAACACTTGCGAAAATTTGTTTACGGTTTAATGTAATCAGCTAGCTGGAGGATTTGGATTAGAGATTGGGGGAGGAAGAGGCTCACCCCCTTAAAATTCAGGAGGAGAAGAGTTTGTTAGGAACATTACGTAAGAGTTGGATGTAGCATCTTTGGTATGTTGGGTAGTAGTATATGCCCTAATGGTGCTTAAAGTGAGCAGCTCCAGCTGATGGACTATCATTGCGCCAAATGGCACACTTTGACCTTTCAGTCTTGCTGTCTTAGGATCCCTTTAATCCTTTCACTGCCATGGTTACTTTAACAGTGATGAGTAATGTACTGGAACCACCGGAGTAGTACAGATGGAATGTACTGCACACATGTGGCTATCATGGAGATCTGCACCGCACACATGCGTGTGGGTGATTAGTTACTCCCTAGTCCAGATTGAAAATTGTTTTATTATGCTTAAGCTGGTCCTGGAGTTGCAATGTCTGTCTGGTCTGAATCTGGCTGTAGGAGCTGCCAGGAGGGAAGGTCGGATCAGACAAGAATAGAATACTCGATCGAATCGGTACTTCTCCATCCAGCGCACACGTCTCCTTCATTTCATGATGATACCCGGGGAGACTGGCAAACACAGATTACAAAGCAAAACCATCATCATCAATTCGATTCATGTACAGTCCTATAACTGGTACTCCCTCCATTCCGTTTTATAGTGCGTATAAGTTTTTTAGAGAAATTCCACAATCTAGTGCGTATCTCCCTCCTCCAGCGATTTTGGACGAAAATGCCCCCCCCACCAAATCGAACAGCCAGCGCCCACCGCATCGCTCGCCTCTCTCTCCCTTATCTCTTTCTTGTCGCTTCTTTCCCCACCTCCTTCCCCGCCTCGCTGATCCCCGCCGATCTCCCTTCTTCCTCGCTGATCCCCATCGATCCCCACCTCCCTTGCTGATCCCCACCTCCCACAACGCTTCCTCTCCCTCTCTCATCGATCTTCTCCACCTTACGACAGGAGCCGTCCAATAGATCGTGGCCGAGAGCTGTGGTGGAGGCGGTGGTCTTCATGGCCGGCGGAGTTGAGGGAGAGGTGAGGAGGAAGGTCTTGACATCTTCTTGAAGGAGGCAAAGGCAGAATACAACCGTCGAGTTGTTGCTAGGCCAGACGCCCAAGGTGGACGGACCAGATGGTCAACGATTCCGCAAGCGGCAGTGGGAATTCGAAGAAACAGAGGATGAAGAAGAGGAGGAGGTCCCCGGCGAGGGCTGCGGTGGAGACTGGTTGGATGCCCTCAGCAAGGAGGACCTACTCGAGTACGTCAACGGATTTGAGGTCCGCGACACTAACCAAGGTTCGCTTGTGACCCAGGATGCCGATGTCCGCGTCCGTGTAGAAGATGTCTCGCCCATGCCGCTAAATTTTGTTCAACACGGCGTCCATGTCCTTGGCGGTTGCCCAAGTTCAGGAACAGGATGCATGTGCGGCAACAAGCTCAGCTGCTTCTCAAGCAATGGTGTGCATGTCCTTAGTACTGAGGAGCTTGCCCATCTTGGCGGTGAAGAGGTATCGCCGAGGACGCCGAGACCCAGACGACAATGAGGTCTTGCCCGACGACGCCGAGACCGACGACGTCGAGTTCTTGCTCAGACGCCTGACCGACGACGGCCGACGCGCATGTTGCCGAGGACGCCGAGACCGGCGACAGCGTAGACGTCTTTGCCGAGGACGCCTGACCCGACGATGGCATAGAGTTGCTGCCCGAGGACGCCCATACCGACGACGGCGTTGAGTTGCTGCTCCAGGACGCCCAGACCGACGACGGCGTCGAGTTGCTGCTCCAGGACGCCCAGACCGACGACGGCGTCGAGTTGCTGCTCCAGGACGCCCAGACCGACGACGGCGTAGAGTTGCTGCCTGAAGACGGTGAAGCGGCACTTTGCCGAGATCTTGCCGATGATGTATCTTTCGTGCCTGACTCTATGCCCGCTCACGGTGGCGACTCGCTCGATGAATCGACGATGGAGGTAAGGGATATTATGGTGAACCTATTAATTCCTGGTTATCCGATGTGAGTTTATTCATCAAAATGAACTGGCATGCATGGACATGGTGATCAGATGTGATGTGTATTTTGTTTGGGAAGTCTGTGATGTGTAGCTTCTCAAGTGAATATAGAGAGTGTTTGGATTACATTGCTCAAACTTGGTTGTGATCATGTGATGTTTATTTTTGCTTCATGGTTAACTGTTGTGCGAGTCCATGGAGGGCTCCACCCACGAAGGGTCTGAAGGAAATATGCCCTAGAGGCAATAATAAAGTTATTATTTATTTCCTCATATCATGATAAATGTTTATTATTCATGCTATAATTGTATTAACCGGAAACATGATACATGTGTGAATACATAGACAAACTTAATGTCACTAGTATGCCTCTACTTGACTAGCTCATTAATCAAAGATGGTTATGTTTCCTAACCATAGACATGTGTTGTCATTTGATTAATGGGATCACATCATTAGGAGAATGATGTGATTGACTTGACCCATTCCGTTAGCTTAGCACTTCATCGTTTAGTATGTTGCTATTGCTTTCTTCATGACTTATACAAGTTCCTATAGCTATGTGATTAGAACTAGAACTAGATCTAGTCTAGACCATACTAGACAAGAACTAGGTCAAGAGAGAACTAGAGGAGGCTTCAAAACTTATGTTCTAGGGGCAAGCCCTGCCCCTCTATTTATATGTTGAGTTTTGGGGTCGTAACTTGGGGAATAGGCCTCCCCAAAGTCGGTTTAGAACGCAAAGAGTCCTCATCGGTTTCCAATACAGAACGCCAAGGTTCCTGGCGTTTCCCTGAAATGCCACGGACCTCGGCGTCTGGCCTAGGCGAGACACCAGGGACCTTGGTGTATGGTCCCTAACCTCCACAAAACCTCCTTTTGCACCGATCTAAAGCCTCGTGGGCCTTGCCCCTTGGACCAGCCAAAGTTTCCTCGCACCAGAACATTTCTGGAAACATCTGAAACCCTTCCGATGACCCCGAAATGCTTCTAGATCCTCTCGAAACTAATTCTTATATTCCCGAAATTTTTTAGAGAATATTTTCTCATTACTCTCACTCCACTAGTAGTCGGCGGACCGTGATTACCTTAAGCTTGTGACCCCATAGGTTCAGTAACTCACATAAATGAAGAAAACCCCTTCGTTCAATGACCGATAGCGGAACCGTGGACGCCATATTGATCCCTATGAGCACACGACTGATATTCGAGTGAACCTTTGTTATCATGTGATGTTTCCTTTCCTTCGCAATACTTCACAAAACCTGGGATGCATTGATATCCTCCTGAGTCATCACCATGCTCCCTATACCGAAATCCTCGTTACCGGTTTTGTTCCTCTTTCTCATTATTATGTTTCAGCATCCACGTGATGAAGTCACATGTGTCTGACTAGAGCGATGATTAATGCCATCACATTGTGAGGGGCCTAAGAATATCTCTCCATCGTCGGAAGAGCAAATCTCACTCTCGAGCTATCTAGTCCCTTGTCAAACTTTCCGATGAACCTGTAAGTTGTCGTTATGATCACCGTGTTACATGTGACGTTTGAGCAACCTCAAAGCCCACAGTATAGTAAGAAGTGACTACAATACTCTCATGATCTAAGGCGCAAATTCACATGTTAACATTCCTGTTATTACAATAGATTACACACGATATTACTCAATTCATAACAAACAAGTTTCGGCCAATTTAATATGATCGTTCTTCCAACGTCATAATCTCAGTGTTGTTTTAGGACCATCGTTACACTTAATGATATCCTAAAATCCAGAAAACATGATCGCCAACAACACTTGAGCCTTTATTTTATCCGTTTATCATTTCACACGTGCATATGAATTTTCCATTGAATCAAATATTCCAGGATCATAGCAGTTACAACATATAAAATATAAACACTTAATTATGAATATAAAAATATAATAATACAATATTATTGCCTCTAGGGCATATTTTCAATAGAAGCCCATAGGTGCCAAATATGCCTCCTCTGCCTCCACCGGTTCTTCCTCTATTGTCGTGTCCTCCTACTCCGGCTCCTCCTCCTTCTTTGGTTGCGGCGAATCTGGAGGCAGGCCGGCAGCGATCCTAGCATCATGCCAGCCCCGGATCTCCTCCAGCAGCTGCAACCACTCCTCTAGGGTGAGCATGGCTTAGGTGGTGATCATACGGTAGGCCATGGTTAGCGGTTGACGGCGATCGGACTAAAGGTGGCGACACAAAAGGGAGGAAGGGTATAGAAATGTGAAGGGGAGGACATGCAAGTGTTGGGATGCCGCCATTCGGTTTAACTAGCCAAACTTGTTCCCTCGGGTGACACGCTGGAGCGGCGCCACACGACGCCATGAATGCATCCTCACCAAAGACCGGAGGAGGGCCTGTTGGACCGACGATTTCTGCATCTGTCCACGTGGACCCTTGTGGTCAGTTCTAGATGGAAGGTGCGTACGGGCATCCTCATATCCGGCCCATGTATGGGCTAGGTATGCGGAGTCCGGACTTTTTGGCCGAATGCCAAGTTCGATGATAATTTTACTTCCAGACAATGACTAGACAACCCGTCCGGATGTTTGGGGTGGACATGAGAGCAACTCCAAGGCGACGACCCATTTCGTCCGCTGCCATCCGTTTGGGTGACCGTGGACAAAACTGATGGCCCAACGCGGCGACCCATAACCAAAACTGATGGCCTAAATTCGGGTCTGAAATGCGCCAGCGTGAACGCGAAGCGGACGCGCCGCACGTCGTCTTGTTGTCCGCCGTGCCCCCACATGTTGGCCAGCCAACCACCGTCCACGGTCATAGTAAATGTGCCCACCTAATTCTGTCCCGCTTGGCAGTGGGTGGAGTCGAGGAGTACGATCGTCGATCATGTTTTAGCGCTCGTCGCCTTGAACCCTCGACTCCAGCCCACTCCAGCGCTCAGCGGCCCAGGAGCGCTTCAATTTTCTTTAATACTAGGCCTATATAAAACTTTGCCCCCCCCCCCCCCCCGCCCTAGAATTTTGGGCCCTGTGCGGGCCGCAATTTCGGTACCACTGCGGGCCCGACCCTACCTCATTATGCTTGTTAGTTGGGTAAGTTGAAACGAGAGAAATACTAGGATATATAGGAAGAAAAAGAAATTGACGCAGCCGTTTGTACATCCTCAAGATTATTCAACACGACCGTAGGCTTTGGGTGACGACATGCGGCAGACACTTGAGCAATAGCATACCGCGAGAGTAATTGGTTTATGTAATAACTGTCAGATGTGCTATGCTATGAGTTGAGCTCTGTACTTCTCCTTAATCAATAAACGAGGCAAATCTTTTACCTTCGTTTTTCAAAAATAAAAAGAAAGAGAGTAGACTTGGCAGCCGTTGGAATCTGTCGCTCTTGTGCGCTTTGAGTGTGAAGGGAGGAAAGAAGGGGAGAAGTTAAGTTAGAAGCTTCTTTTCTTTTGTTTGATCCTTTCTCCTTTTGCCGCCCACGTTTGAACTTGTTTGGAGGTAAACTGAATTCTTTTCCCTCACACATAGTACAAAGATCAAAAGCAAAGGGGAAAAGAAAAAGTCGTACGCAAAAGAAGAGAGGAAACTCCTCCTCCCTACCCTCCTCCTGCTCAGTTGCAAGTTGCAACAAGCCAGTTTGCTAATGCTCCCTCTGTTCTTAAAAAAAAAAAATCTTTTTGGAGATTTTAATCCTCTATAATACTATCTCCCTAGTTTTAAAGGGTCCACGTTCAATTGAGGTCTTCAAATTAGAATTGGATCACCCGATTTTGAGCGGGTCAACAATTTCTCAATGCTTTCTCGTTCAATTATTTTATATTGTTGGCTCACACTATGCTCCTAACTTTTAAGCCTTGGGCTGGTCGTAGTGGGAGTATCATAGCTAGTATGAACTAGATACGGAGCAAAATGAAGGAATCTACACTCTAAAATATGTCTGTATGCATCCGCCGCGTACGTAGTATGAATTGAAATATCTAAAAGAGTTTATATTTAGAAATCGGAGGGACTAAAATTGTTTGTTTGTTTGTTTGTTTGTTGGGCAGTGGTATTGGTGTTGTTTCTTGTTTGGGAGGGAGCGCCCGAGTGTGGTCACCAGTCTCCTGTTGCTCTCGCCAGCCAGCCAGAGTCGCGTCGCCTCTCCGTCCTCCCTCCTCCCTCGTCGTCTTCCTCGGTCCTCGTGACGGCACTGCTCCACTCTACCTATCGCTCTACGCCACTCCGCTACCCGCCTCCCGAGGCCCCGTCCGTCTCCATTTCCGCCAGCTGGGCCATCGCACACTCACATGCTCACCCTCACTCTCACTCTCTCCCCTCCTGCTCTGCTGCTCTCCTGCACCTCGGCTCAGCTCCACGCCTTTCTCTTCCACGGAGCAGCACTCCATTAAAGAGAGCAGAGCAGAGCACCGAGGAAAGAGGAAAATCATCTCTTTAAACAAAGCGAAAAAGGGACCCCCAAAGCCGAAAGCCAAAGCAGCAATGGCGAGTCCGGCGTCCTAGATACCAGACCAGAGCAAAGCAAATCAAATCAAAGCGGGGCAGAGAGATTTCCCACTCCAGTCTCTCTCTCTCTCTCTCTCTCTCTCTCTCTCTCTTGGTCGTCTTAGCGGCGATGGAGGCGACGTCGTCGGACCAGTACCGCTCGAGCTCCTCCTCGGCGGGGAGCCCCTCCGCCCCGACCGGCGGCGGCGCGGGGCGGCGCTACTACTTCCCGAGGCCGGGCCGGCCCGTCTCCTTCGAGGACTCGCCGGACTGGGGGGACGACATCACCGTCGACGCCACCGCCCACGACTCCTCCTCCTCCATCCACCTCGCCTCCGCCTCCGCCGCCAGCAGCGCCTACCCGTCCCCGTCCCCATCCCTCCCGGCGCCCTCCGCGTCCGGCTCCGGATTCCGGGAGCGCAAGGTGGCCGGCGCCGCGCTTGTCTGGAAGGAGCTCAGCGTCTCCGTCCGGGACGGCCGCCGCCCCGGCCGCGTCGTCAGGGGCTCCAGCGGCTACGCGCTGTCCGGCACCCTCACCGTCGTCATGGGCCCCGCCCGCTCCGGCAAATCCACCCTCCTCCGAGCCATAGCAGGTTACAGATTCTTGCCTCGCCCTCACTCCACTGCTCCGCTCTGCCGCTTTGTCTGAATTTGAGCTTCTGTTACTAACTGATGTCACACTCCACTCCACTCCACTCCACTAGTAACTGAATTTGAGCTCACTAACTGATGCCACCACTCTCCCACCAACTGCTCTCAGGGAGGCTGCGTGGCGCCGAGCGGATGTACGGCGAGGTCTTCGTCAATGGCGTCAAATCACCATTACCATATGGATCATATGTGAGCTATTTCTTCCTCGCACAAACTTACTACTCTACATGTCGGTTCAGACATTTAGGTTCAATGGCCTCAAGTAGTACTACTCTGCTGCTACATGTCTGAACCTACTCGCCGCGCCGGTTCACATCTGAAAAATGCACAATCCTGTTGAAAAATGTATATGCTCTGTTAAATCAAACATCTTGAGACTACTGTCAACTTATGCCTCATATATATTTGTCAAATTTCATGGCTTTGTGTCGCATTCATCACTAGTCCACATGCTCAAAGCATCATGTTTCAAGTTCAGTGTCGGGTGTAAGTCATCGATTTGATTGTGTCACACTAGGGCCCTATGTCACACCAAACAACTGAATATCTATCATTATATGGAACCACTACTAGTCTACTACTCTGCTGCCTCTGAATTCTGGTGCTTCATGGTATTAAAATAAAAAATGCACATGTCTGATGAAAAGTGTGTGTGCTATGTTAAATCAAACACCTTCAGACTACTGTGAACTAATGCCACTGATCATATTGACCAAATTTCATTGCTTGATGGCCATTTAGAGATGCCACTTGTCACATTCATTGCTGCTCCACATGCTCAAAGCATGCTGTTTCAAGTTCAGTGTCGGGTGTAAGTCATCGATTTGACCGTGGCACACCAGACAACTGAATTATCTATTACCATATGGATCATATGTAAGCTCGTTCTTCCTCACACAAACCACTAGTCTACTACTCTGCTCCCTCCGAATTCTGGTGCTTCAAGTCTGAACCTACTTGCTTTGCCCATGCACATCTGATGAAAAGTGTGTGTGTTCTGTTAAATCAAATTTAACTGAATTATCTATGACCAACTACTTCCATGTATGCTGCTTCATTTGTCCACCGTTCCGTCAGTTCATACATTTACATTGCTAAAATAAAATGTTGATTTTGCTGCTGATGTTAGCCCTGCATACCATGGATTGTTTATGTCCTGTTCCTTGGAGCGCTTGTAGGGGTATGTTGACCGGGACGATGTGCTAATCGAATCTCTCACAGTACGGGAGATGCTGTACTACTCGGCGCTCTTGCAGCTCCCCGGCGTATTCTCTTCAAAGAAGTCATTTGTGGAAGATGCGATCACGGCCATGTCGTTAGGTGACTATGCTGACAAACTCATTGGTGGACACTGCTTCACGAAAAGGCTTCCGACTGGCGAGAGGAGGCGGGTCAGCATCGCGAGGGAGCTTGTGATGAGGCCACATGTTTTGTTCATCGATGAGCCTCTGTATCACCTTGACAGGTTGTTTCTCCTCTCCATAATTATATTTACCTCTTCGGATTCTTATTAAAAAACAGTACCGATTGCATCTGGGTGTGCTTTTGTCTTGCAATCAGAGACAAAACTGACTGCTAAGCATGAGATTATTGTGTTTCATGTATAATGGGTGTTAACACAATTAATGCAGCCTTGCTTATGGCTTATGTCTTTGCACATTATATATAACTGCAAATTAAATTGCACCATGTGACTAATTTCTCTGCTTGTTTCTTTTGATGCAGTGTTTCTGCACTCCTCTTGATGGTAACACTGAAGAAACTTGCAAGCACAGGGTGCACAGTCATCTTCACAATGTATCAAAGCAGCACGGAGGTTTTTGGACTTTTCGATCGGATTTGCTTGCTTTCAAATGGGAACACCCTCTTCTTTGGGGAAACATTGGCTTGCCTGCAGGTGAGTGAGTGTTTCTCTGCAGTATTAATTATTAACTCTGCTCAAGAATACTTTACATGCATTACCAATTTAAATCTACCATGAGTGAAACGATGGTATCCAGTTATGCGGACAGAGTTAACTTCATTTTTTTTGACGAGATACAGGGGTTGCCTTTAGCTACTCTAACATCGCATGAGTTGTTAATCGAGTGGGATGCTATTTGCTTCATCCACTGAATCACCCGTTGTCTATGCCAAGTTGCATTGTTAGGAATAAATAAGTCTCCGCAAAGTAGCATCCACACGTATATTTCTTAAAAAACTTTATATTCATGTTAACAGTTTTTCTTTTCTTGTATGATCCTGCTGCAGTGTTATTCCTGTTGTAGATGGCCCTGTTTTCCATATCTCACCCTATGGCTTTCTGTACTCCTCTTACTTGGTCTTGGTCTGTTGTAGCACTTCTCAAATGCTGGGTTTCCGTGTCCAATCATGCAAAGTCCATCTGACCACTTCCTGAGAGCAATCAATACCGACTTTGACAGAATCATAGCCATGTGCAAGAATCTGCAGGTATCTTTTGGTTTTACTCTGACATAATTTGTGATATTATCTTCAGTAATTTTAGTCAACTCGATGGCAAAATGTTCCTTTGTTGTGAGAGATAAAAAGCTTTGTAGTTATTAACAGGATGATCAAGGCGATTTCTCTTCAGTGAGCATGGACACTGCTGTGGCAATCCGGACACTAGAAGCAACATACAAATCATCGGCTGAATCTGCCTCTGTTGAATCGATGGTTGCAAAATTGATTGAGAAGGTACTACTGCTCTACACCCTAGAGTAATGAAAATGCCATCTATGCACCCCTTCCACAAACACATAACTTTTTTTTTTTGCGAGGGTCCACAAACACATAACTGATACTAATATTCTTGTCACCGATCATAGAGTAGGAATTCTACAATCAACCTTGTTAGATTGAGAAATAGGACAGTGCAATATCCATAGCAATGAATAAACTATTGTCTACATGGTGTGATGCAGGAAGGTCCTTACTTGAAAAGTAAAGGCAGAGCCAGTGATGCAGCGAGAATTGGGATTCTCACTTGGAGATCATTGCTAATTATGTCAAGAGACTGGAAGTACTTCTGGAGCAGGCTTGTCTTGTATATGCTGCTTGCCCTCTCAATCGGCACCATATTTATCGACATTGGTCATTCATTGTCATCTGTAGTGGTTAGTGTCACTGCGGCATTATGTTCCGATTCACTGGAAATTTTTATTTCTTGATTAAATTTACTGTTTTTTATGATTTGAGGCTCAATGTTCACTTTTTTTTGACAGGTTAGGATTTCTGCGATATTTGTGTTTGTTTCATTTCTCGTCCTCCTGAGTGTTTGTGGAGTACCTGCTCATATTGATGAGATCAAGGTCTGTTTGTTTTTAATCTTCCAAGCAGAATCGCAACTTTATGGCCACATCCTTCCTAATAAATTTTATTTCTAAAATTGTGATTTATTGCTGAATGATGTCTTCTTATTCACCGCAGACTTCGGTTGGTGATAAACAATAAGCACCAAAATCATAGCAATATTAGCTACTAACATTTAGTTCCTTCTATGCAGATATATTCCCATGAGGATTCAAATCGGCATTCCGGGACATTGGTTTTCCTGCTGGGCCACTTCCTATCCAGCATCCCCTTCCTATTTCTGGTGTCCATTTCGTCGTCGTTGGTTTTCTACTTCCTGATAGGCCTCAGGAACGAGTTTAGCTTCCTTATGTACTTTATAATCACCATCTTCATGTGTCTGTTGGCGAATGAAGCACTTATGATGATTGTTGCGTACATCTGGCTTGAAACTTACAAGTGTACCTTGACCCTGATTTGCTTATATGTGAGTTTCCATCTCGGTCTTCTTTCAACTGGGCACAAATATTGAACGAACCAACATTAAATAACCATGGCTACTTCAGGTTGTCATGATGCTGGTGGCTGGGTATTTTCGGATCCGAGACGCAATACCAGCGCCTGTGTGGAACTATCCGCTGTCCTACATTTCATTCCACACGTACGCCGTCCAGGTAAGTTATATATGACCATCTTATGTAACCTATATAAACCCTATGCCCATCTTGCTTGGACCAGGTCAGGCGTGCTAACGAGCAATGCTGCTGCAGGGCTTGGTCGAGAACGAGTATGTCGATACATCATTTGCAGTCGGGGCCACAAGGACGATACCCGGCGTGCAGGCTGTCCGAGGCTCGTATGGCATATCATCGTCGACAGGTGCTAAGTGGATGAATCTCCTTTTTTTGTTCCTGATGGCGATCGGTTACCGGGTCGTCTTGTATGTTTTGCTTCGTCTAGATGTGAGGAGGCATGTGAGGCTTGGCAGGCGGTCTTGCTGGCCAAGCATCCACACTAGTGCAGCTCCAAAGTGAGTTTGCCCTGAGCTATTGGAAGGCGTTTTTTTTGGCGGTGTATACATGTGTGATTCCTTCCTAGGTAGGCATATCTGACGCATGCAAAGTAGAAGAGAAACAGAGAGGGAGGAAATTGGAGGAACAGGTGTGTAACATAACATATATATACTGTATGTATGGGAACTGAAGAAATGGATCATGATTTGGTTATGTGCTTTTCTTGTCCACTTTTTTGGCACTAATTATTGCTTCCTTCGCCTTTGTTTGTTGTCCACAAGTTTTCTCTCCTTGTTGGATCCGTTGATATTTACGGTCGAGTAGCAATCTCCTCTTGGAAGGTGTTATCTTGGAGGTATTTCTCAATTTCAGTAGGTTTATGGCATTGTAGATGAAGCTGAATGTAGCTGGACATTCAGGCAAGAGATGAAGCTTGCCATTAAATCCATTGCCGCTTCAAATTTCCAAACATAGCTAGAGACGGTGGATGTTTGAGTCAAGGCAAGAAAGGTGGAAAACAATCTCACTGACAGAAAATCAGTGACATACACGACCAGCAAAAGATGAGAAAATGTTATTCCAGACAAAATAAATAAATAAATCATATGGACCCCTTTTTGCCTATAAAAGAAGGCCCGAGGCGACCAGGAGGAGGATACGGATCTTTTGGGCAAGTTGCCCCCCGTAGCTAGCTCAAGAACACAAGAACACTCAAATGCATCCACCAAAGCAGGACTAGGGTATTACGCATCTCCGCGGCCCGAATCTGGGTAAACGATTCATGTGTTTCCTGTCAGACCCGCTCTTTGCACAACCAGGGGCGAAGCCAGAAATTTTGTGAAGCCCGGGCAAGTTTAAGCCTTAGTGTATAATCTGGAAATTTTGGGTGCTTGGCTCAAGTATTTTTTTTCTTGATGACGGGTTTTCTGTAGGAGGCCAAAGAACCGGTTTTTGAAAATTCTCGATTTTTTGCCTTTTTTGCCTAAAAGCATTTAAATAAACTTTTAATTCCAAATTTATTTATAAGCGGAATATATAATATTTAATCATTTGTATACACAAACCTCTTTGCATTCTAGTGGTCAACACACGTCGATCCTTTCACTGATGCGCGGGTTTGACGCCTCCGTAATCCTTTCCCTAATGCGCGGGTTTGGCGTATGCTGGCAAGACGGGTAATTGATCATGCGACCTCGAAAGCACTTCCACCAGCCTAGGGATTATTTTGTGTTAAGAGATGCATACGGATTTTATTTCACAGTACCTAAATGTGTAGCAAAAAAAATCAGGTTCCAAAGAAATATATGAGGTAATCCATTGGTTTCCAAAACTTTTGACCATTAAAAATAAACCTTGATTTGATTACAGAACATACTCCCTCCATCCCAAAATTCTTGTCTTATATTTATCTAGATACGGATGTATCTAATACTAAAATGTGACTTGATACATCCATATCCAGACAAATCTGAGACAAGAATTTTGGGATGGAGAAAGTATAAAATAGCACCAAAATCCCAGACCAATTCTAAACGAAGTGAAATTATGACCTCAATGACGAACTCTGCACGCTCTAACCTCGAAATTTAAATCCTAATACCAATCTCCAAAAGTAAGCAATCCTAAAGCGGAAGAACTCCCGTCCCCCGCGTCGCCTCCACGGCGGCACGGGCGGATCTAGATCGAGCGCCGCCTCCAGCCCTCTCTGCCTCCCTACCTCCCCTCGCCGCCGCCGGAGGAGGCCGCCGGGCTAAGCCCGGCGGCGGACGGCGGCGGCGGGCCTCTTCTGCGCGGCAGATCTCGCGATGGGGAGGCTCGCCTCTGATGGCGCGGCGCGGCGGCTAGGCGGAGCGGCGACCACGAGGCTGCGTCTCCGGCGGGTGGTGGCCACGGCGACGTCGTCGGCAGGCTCCGGGGCTGCGGTCCTGCAGATCCTTCTCGGCGAGTCGGGGCGGGGGTGGCGCTGGATCCTTCTCCGCCTCCCTGCCTTCTGGTCGTTCCTCCGATCCAGTTCCTGCTGGTGGTCTTGGTGCTGCGTCAAGGGGGCGCCTGATCCGGCTGCTCTTTGGCCGGATCTGGTCCGTCCGTGTCTGCCGGAGGGTCGGTCACCGTGGCGGCCTCGGCTGCGGCAGCTGGGCGGAAGTGCGTTGTGGTGGACCTTGTGTGGCGATGGCGTGATGGCTGTGCAAGGTGTGTGCGGGTCAGCGGTGCGGTGCTTCGCGTGTGGGTGTGGTGTTGGGAGGTGCTTCGGGCGAAAGCTTGCCGGATCTTGCCGGTCGGCGGCGTCGGCGTCCGCGGACGTCGTGTCACCTCCTTGGAGGCGCCGTCGTGGAGTCCACCCCCTGCACACCCTCGGTTCCAGCTTTTCGGGTGAAAGCCTAAGGCCATGTCAGGTCGGACGACAGCGTCGGCATCGTCGCTTCCTTCTTTGGGGTGTCGTCTTGAAGAGCTTTGGATCCTGTTTGCGCGCTCCATGGGCTGAACGCTCGCGGCATTGCGGTCGGCGGTGTCGTCCGGCAATGGTGATGTGGCGCAACTTCTTGTGTGCAACGATGGTGGCTTCAGCGAGTTGGGCTCTTCTTTGGTTTTGGTAGTCGGTCTCATCCGGCGTGATCGAGGGGCTGCCGAGCCTCACTTGTCTCCTGAAGTCGGAGCTGCGGAAGAAGTGCTTCCGCGGTGACGATGACATGAGACGGTGGTCGGTTCGCTACTGGCTCGGCGCAGTCTGGCGCTTCGCAATGCTCATCGCCAGAGTCGGAGCTGCTGGTTTTCGGCGTGTCGCGGTGGACTGTTTGGCGCTGTCCGCGCAAGCCTCGACGCTCGTTTATGGTGAGAGCTCCATCGGTGGTCGTTGACGGTGGAGTCGGAGTCGCCCTGGTGGAGGTGCGATGACGATGACACCAGATTGCTACCTCGACACTCTCCCCCTCGACGGCGTGTGTGCGTTCTTGTGTGGGTTGTCAGGTCGCCCGGGATGTCCTATGTGGGCATGTTGTAACGGTTTTCGCCCGGTTTTCCGTTAATTAACCGGACATTTCTCTTCTTCTTTATTAATGAGATGAGGCAAAACTTTTGACTCCGTTTCAAAAAAAAAAATCACGAAGGAACGAACAAGCAGCCACTGGCCGATGATGTAACAAGCCGTTCCTGTGATGGATAAGCTCCGGCTCAGCCCATCGCCGGCCACACGCCCAGCCCAGGCCGGCGTTCCGTCTCCAATCGAACCAGGGTGCCGCCGTCTCGAACAGAGGAACAAGGGGAGGTGGAGCGGTCGACCAACCATCCTCTTTTTTTTCTGAGAAAAAGATCGTGTCCCTTGTCGTCTGGAGTAAACAACAGCCGAACGGACTGCTTACTCATGGCCCAGTACGCCTCCCACGTCCGATATGCAAGTCTCGCATAATTACGTAAGGAAAAAGAAGCCCATTAGCTGATCAGATAACCAGCCCAACTGCCCGGGTAAAAGAACGATGCGTTAACGAGTTTTGCCAGCGTAGCGGGGCCATCGAGCTGGAGCGTACCGAGCGAGCCCGGGCAAGTGCCCACGGTCGCCGGGCGCTGGCTCCGCCACTGTGCACAACCTCGCGCACGCCAACCGTAGAAGGGATCCCAGTGATTCCATAGGTGTCGATTCTCCCGACATCTTTAACGCGCCAGGTAGGGGGTGCAGTTGTGGAAATCTGATCTGATCGGAGCAGCAACTTCATCGTGGCCGTCGTTCCAAGGAAGAAGATGACCGAGCTTGACGGCACCATCTGCAGACGCGGTGGGCGCCCGGGCAACGACAGAACAGCTAAGTCATGCAAAGCCTTGAACAATTTATTTTCATATATAAGGTTGTCGTCCTCGGAGGTCCTGCCCTGTTGAAAGAACATGCGGTGCCCCCATGTTTGGTTTTGGTAATTGATGACAATCTCTATGGACTAATGGTTGCCTTGAGTTATATTTGAAGGGTTTGTCCATAGGCTTTTCTTGGAGTCCATTTGTTGGTTTCAAGGAGAGTTTGTGATTGACCACGGTGCTATTAAGGAATTATCCAAAGATTGGTCATCTCAGTGTTGAGCTTATTGCAAGCATGTCTTGAAGAAAAAGATTGTGTGATCATTCATGTCTACCTTCAAGACATCATTCGAATGAAGAGAGTTGGAAAGATTCAACACACAAAGCGCACAAGATGTATCGAGGGATCAAGTGATCCCATGGTATAGTAAGCATTGTCTATTACGCTTTGTGTGCTAACCCATGGTCTTCGTGAGAGTTCTTTGTGGGGTTAGTTGTGGTGTGCAAGTTCAAGTGATGCATCACGAAGAGATCAAGTGCTTGAAGCTTGCCGTCCATTGTGGTGACAATGGACTTGTGATGATGAGCGGAAGAATGTCTCACCCATAGTGGAGTATGGGGGAGCAATCAACTAGTCTTCATCGAGCCAACGCAATCAAGAAAGGTGGTCCATCTTGAGGAGGAGTAGATCGTCATCATCTAGCTCAAGTGGACTTTGTGCAAGGCAAAGGTTTGCCCTTGATAGGTTTTCTATTTTACCGGTCTCATGGTAGTTGTGGGAGACCGGGTTATAGGATCGATTGCCGTACTATCAAGGGGGGCTCTCGATGAGTTGCTTGATCGTATCGTTCGTAGAGAGCTCAAATCATTGCATCCTTGCATCATCTTTATTGGTTCTTGTTTGGTTCTTCTCCTTGTGAGATTTGGAGCTTTTGGTCATTTTCATGACAAGCTCGAGTTCATCGAAAACGGAGTCTACATGCATCTTCTATGATGTTCTCGATGTTGGTGGCTCTGCCGGTTCTTCTCTGTTGGAGGTTTCTATCCTCTGCTGTTTTGATGCTACTCGTCTTCCTCTATCCAACAAGCTTGAGTTTGCTCAATTCGGAGCTCATTTGCAGAAGTTATGGCAGTTCTGGTTTTAGTGTTTCCCTCTGTTGTCTTCTCTGCAAAATGAAGGACTCCTAGTGTTGCTGATTTGGGGCATGCGGTAGTACTGCTCTCCGGAGCGGTAGTACCGCAGGCCCTTGCGGTAGTACCGCTCTGTGGGAGCGGTAGTACCGTGGCCTCCGCCAGCGCAGCGCTCGAAGGTAGTAGGGCGGATGTAATTTTACATCCGCGCCTCGCTGTAGTACCGCGCCCATGAGCGCCGTAGTACCGTGGGCTCGCCAGCTTAGCAAAGATGAGCGGAAGTAGGGCGGATGTAATTTTTACATCCGCGCCTGCGCTGTAGTACCGCTCTTCGCTTATGGTAGTACCGCGCGGAGTTTTATGTGGTCCTCCTCGGCGGAAGTAGGTACGGAAGTAATTTTTACGACCGTGCCTTCTCTGCGCCTAAGTGTTACTGCCTTACGGTTGTACCGTAAGGCGCGCGATAGTACCGCTCCGTGGTTCTATCGCTCGTTGCCTGTCAACAGCCTTCATCCGCCGAGCTGCACATGCGGTAGTACCGCGCCCTGCAGCGGTAGTACCGCTGCCAATCACGTAGTACCGCAGCTCCTCGGTAGTACCATGTCGTATGGGCTGAGTGAGGGATAACGGTTGGATTTTCTCCTCCTATAAAGGGGTCTTCTTCCCCATTGGGACTTTATCCTTCGAGCTCGTTCTTGCCCCCATTGTTGACCTTCTCCGAGCTTGCTAACTCTCAATCCCTCCATGGATTCTTGCTAGTTTTGAGGAAAAGAGAGAGATCTAGATCCACGCTTCCACCAATCACTTTCTCCTCTTAGTGAGGGGAACCCCTTGGATCTAGATCTTGGAGTTCTTCGTGTTCTTCTTTCGTTCTTCCTCTCATTTTCCTCCCTAGCATTAGTTGCTTCGATGGGATTTGGGAGAGAAGGACTTGGGGCACTCCGTGTGCCCTTGCCATTGCATTTGGTGCATCGGTTTGAGTTCTCCACGTGATACGTGGAAGTTACAAGTTGAGAAGCTTATTACTCTTGGGTGCTTGGTGCCCTTGAGCTTGTTCATCTTGGGTGCTTGGGCGCCCTAGTCGGTTGGTGGTGTTCGGAGCTCAATCATTGTGGTGTAAAGCTCCGGGCAAGCGTCGGGGTCTCCAATTAGGTTGTGGAGATCGCCCCGAGCATTTTGACGGGTACCGTGACCGCCCCAAGGGTTGCCAAAGTGTCTGGGTTCGGTGACCGCCCCAAGGGTCGCCATTTGTGCGGGTTCGGTGACCGCCCTCAAGGGTCCCTTAGTGGAATCACGGCATCTTGCATTGTGCGAGGGCGTGAGGAGATTACGGTGGCCCTAGTGGCTTCTTGGGGAGCATTGTGCCTCCACACCGCTCCAAACGGAGATTAGCATCCGCAAGGGTGTGAACTTTGGGATACATCATCGTCTCCTCGTGCCTCGGTTATCTCTTACCCGAGCCCTTTACTTATGCACTTTACTTTGTGATAGCCATATTGTTCTTTGTCATATATCTTGCTATCACATAGTTGTTTATCTTGCTTAGCATAAGTTGTTGGTGCACATAGGTGAGCCTATTTGTTGTAGGTTTTGTGCTTGACAAATTAACCGCTAGGTTTATTCCGCATTTGTTCGAGCCTCTACCGTAATTATTTTAAAACGCCTATTCACCCCCCTCTAGGCGACATCCACGATCTTTCACCTGTGTATGGAAAACCTGCACGCAAAGTGGCCCTTTCGCTATTGGCAACGCCCTTGCTCTGTTTCGAGTCCGCTCAACAGCTAAAGCTGCCGCGTCGAGAACGGCAGGGTAGCCTTCCGCAATTGGCAACACTCTCGATTTTGACTCGAGTCAAGCTCGACAGTTCGAGCGGCCGCGTTGAGAGCGGTAAGATGGTTCGCTTGGCAGCAAGCACACCCGGCAGGCCATTGGGGATCCGTCCTCACGGCGCCGCGGCCTGGGTTTACGTGCCGGCAAGCCTACCCGACTAACGTAGGGTGGACATACAAAGGAAGATCAAACAAGAAAATAACATGCATCGTTTCTAAAAGTACTGCAGAGTTATATTACATCAAGTTGTTGCTGCGGTTCTAACTAAAGATAGAAATTGTCTTGGTCTTGAACTCGCATCGGCGGTAAAAAAACAGGCTGCCTAGTCCCGATGCAGGCCCTCCACCCTCTGGATTCCGTCGATGCGGCTGATGATGGGCTTGAAACGCTCCTCGAGCGTCGCGAGGTCCGCATCCTCCGGCAAGCTCTCCAGCGCGGCGTTGAAGTCGAGGGTGGGGTTCCAGTGCGCCACCTTGGTGAGGACCTTGGTCATGGCACCCTGGTAAAGCTTTCGGGCCTCATCAGCCAGAGAGGCCGCCCTGTTGGAGCGAAACTGCTCCAGGGCCCCGAGGACACCCTCGAAGAACAGGGTCAGCTTGGCGTTGGGACTCACGTTGCGCTCCGGGGTGTACCTCACGTTTGGCATCCCCATGGTAGCCAGCTTCGCAGTGATCCTGCCAGCGACGTCTTCGAGGCGGCTAATCCAATGCTTCTCGCCCTCCATGAACTCCCTGTGGTTGGCGGCTTCGTTCTTCCACAGCTCCTTCTCGGCCTCCAGATCCTTGGCCAGGGTCCCTTCACGGGCCTTTGCCTCCGAGAGCGTCTCCTTAAGGCCCTCTAGCTTTAGCTTCAGGCCCTTGATGGACTCATTGGCCATGGAGAGTAGCCCGGCCTTGCTGAGGACTGCGGCCTGCGCATCGGCCAAGGCGCCGTTGGCCGTGTCCCTCTCCCCCGTCAGCTCCAGGGCCTACTTCTTCAGCTCGTCACGCTCCACCTCCAGCTCCTTCACCTTGCCGGCGTGAACCAGAGCCTGGGCATTGAGTGCCTTCTTGTGCCTCTGCTCCAGCTCCTGGGTCTGCTGCACGATGAGCTTCTCCACCTCCTCGTCCTTGCCGCGGAGCGTTGCGACGAGCTTCTCGTCACGCGCGGCAAGGTCCTCCTCCTAGGAGTTCAGCGCGGCCTGATGCTGGGACCGAGCGGCCTCATCCTTGGCGTCCTGGTTCTTCGCCGTCTCCTGGGCCTTCTCGATGTCGGCCTGCTTAATGGTGAGCTCCACCTTGCGCTCGACCAGCTCGTCCTGGGCGGTCTTCAGCTCCTCACAGGCTTGGCGGAACCAAGCCTGCATCTCGGCGACGCGGCCCAAGAGGCCCGCCTCTGCCATGTCCACCACTGCCATCCTGGACTTGGCCTTGTCCAGGCAGGTGCAGTGGAGCGCCTACAACTTCCGGAAGTTGGCGCCTATGGCCTCAAGGAGCCGCTCTTCCTGGGAACCGTCGCCACCGGCGCTCAGCTCATCGACAACCTCGAGCCCGGCGGCGGCAATCATCTCCTCGTCGAACACCTCTTCCACGGTGGGCGCCTTGGTGCTCGCCGTCCCTGGGAGGTGGACGAACAGGTCGTCACTCACCTTCAGGTACCAGCCAGAGCCAGAGGCAGCGGAGGAGGAAGGTTGGTCGTCAACCACCTCCTCCTCGGCAGCGGCCTTGTCGGCCTTCCCGGTAGGCCCCTTGTCGGCCTCCTCGACGGGCCCCTTGCCGGTCTCTTCGGCAGCGGCCTTGCCGGGCTCCCCGGCAGACTCCTTGGCGGCCTCCTCGGCGACGATCTTCTTGGCCTCCACTGCGGCGTCCTTGGCTACATCCTCAATGACGGTGTCTATGTCCTCCTGGTCCGCTAGGGGAGGATCTGGATATCGGGAAGGGGATGAGGCGGAGCCAAGACCAAGACTCAAGAAGAAGAAAAGGCAGGGATGGGAGGCAAACAACGTAGCCCCTTTCTTGCCAACATCTGGCGCCGAGGTGGAGCCTCCGGCGCCCAAGTTTGCCTCCTCCTCCGTGTGCATGGGCTCGGTGCTTGGCGCCCTTGCCGGGGATGCCTCTCGGGGCGGAGTGGTCGATGGGGGCGGCGCGTTGGGGGTGGCCCTCAGTGGCTCCTCCTGCTGCTGTCCTCCTCCTGCGATCTCGGCATGGTCAGCGCCGATGGATCATTCCCCCAACACGCGTCGACAAGGGGCGAGTGGCGAACTTACGCTGGGGGCTGCTCCGGGGCTGCTGTCCGGGCTGCTCACCACCACCAGTGGCGCCCTCGAAGTGTCCGCCGGGGGCTGGCCGCCCGCCGAGGACTTGGCCCTCTTCACCCTCTGGGCCAGCATCTCCGCATCCCTGCAAAGATGAGAATAAATTAAGATAAGCGGCACAGCCTGAGGAGCCAGAGATGACAAAAGGGAACAAGATACTTACTCATCCACCACCTGCCCCTCTGCTGCCTTCCTCTTCCTCCTTGGGCTGAGGGACCCAAAGTCAAAGATGACCTCCGAGTCGACGTCTACCGGAGGAGGGTAAGAAGGTGGAGTCTGGCCACGCTTGGATGACGAAGAGGCAGTTGAGGGAGTCCTGGATTAGGGGGTATCTGGAGAGCCGGACTATATACTTTGGCCGGACTGTTGGACCGTGAAGATACAAGACTCAAGACTTCGTCCCGTGTCTGGATGGGACTCTCCTTTGCGTGGAAGACAAGCTTGGCGATCCGGATAATAGATTTCCTTCTTTGTAACCGACTCTGTGTAAACCCTAGCCCCCTCCGGTGTCTATATAAACTAGAGGGTTTGGTCTGTATAGGGACGATCATAATCATCATAGGCTAGCTTCTAGGGTTTAGCCTCTACGATCTCGTGGTAGATCAACTCTTGTAATACTCATATCATGAAGATCAATCAAGCAGGAAGTAGGGTTTTACCTCCATCGAGAGGGCCCGAACCTGGGTAAAACATCGTGTCCCTTGCCTCCTGTTACCATTAGCCTTAGACGTACAGATCGGGACCCCCTAACCGAGATCCACCGGTTTTAACACCGACATTGGTGCTTTCATTGAGAGTTCCTCTGTGTCGTCGCTGCAAAGCTCGATGGCTCCTTCAATCATCAACAACAACACGGTCCAGGGTGAGACTCTTCTCCCAGGACAGATCTTCGTGTTCGGCGGCTTCGCACTGCGGGCCAATTCGCTTGGCCATTTGGAGCAGATCGACAGCTACGCCCCTGGCCATCAGGTCAGGTTCGGAAACTTGAACTACACAGGCCGATGTCCGCGGAGACTTGATATTCGACGGACTCGGGCCTATGCCAGGAGCGCTGAACAGTCACGGCGAGCACGGCTTAGACCTGCTGTCTGACAATACTCGGGATATCACACCTGCAGGAGCTCCAGACATAAGTCCGGGGCAGATCGCGTTGTTCGAGGACGGGTGGATGGACCCCGCCCCAGAGGCCGCACACTCATCGGTGGTAGAGCCGAGAACCGGCTTCACCCCCAAGGAAGCCTGTGACACAGGACCCTCGGGCTCGTGTCCGGCTGTAGGTTCCAGTCCGCGCACCCCCGAGCCCGCCAAATCTGGTTGGGCTCCGGTAATGGAGTTCACCGCTGCGGATATCTTCCAGCACTCGCCCTTTGGCGACACGCTGAACTCATTAAAGTCTCTCTCTTTGTCAGGAGACTCTTGGCTGAACTATGTCCGGCTCGAGTGGGAAGCAGGCGACGAGGAAATACGTTGCCCACCCACCACCCACTTCATTGCCACGGTCGATGATTTGAACGACGTGCTGGATTTCGACTCTAAAGACATCGACGGTGTGGACGACGATGTAGGAGAAGAACAGGAACCACCACCCACGTGGCGGTGAACAACCACCTCCTCATATGATATATATATGGTGGACACTCCAAAAGAAACCAATGGCGATGAGGCAATGGAGGATAACCCCTCAAGGAAGAAAACAAAGCATGGGCGTCGTCGGCGTCGCTCCAAGCCCCGCCATAGCAATACCGGCAGAGAACAACCCGGATGGTGCCAAAGATAAAAACAATCCCGATCAGCCTGCCTTCGAGCAGGCCGGACAGGCGACGGACGGATACTTGGAGGAGGACAACTACATGCCCCCTCCAAAGACGAGGTGAGCCTCAGTGATGATAAATTCGGCGTGCCTGAGGATCCCGCAGAGCAAGTTGGCTTTAAACGACGGCTTATGGCCACGGCGAAAAGCCTGAAAAAGAAGCAACAGCAGCTTCAAGCTGATCAAGACCTGCTCACAGACAGATGGACCAAGGTCCTGGCAACCGAGGGATACGGACTCGACTGCCCCGCCAAAGGGTACACAAAGCACAATCCGCTACCTCAACCTAAAAAGGAGGACCCAAAGCCCACATACCGACGCCAATACACCACGGTCCGGGGCAATACACAGGAAACGTGAGGCAGCATCCACAAACCTCGAAGCAACAGTTATAAGCGTCACAAAAATAATGATGACGACCAAGACAAGGGAGTCGGTGCCAGATTCCGCGGCCCCCAATCCGGTCAGCGGAGAAAGAACAACTCAGTCCCATCCGGCCCGGGCAGCATACTCGACCAAACATGTCAAATTCATGGTACCCCTAGAGTGGCGGCCAAGCACACCAATAGAGAATGCCGGATCCTCAAAACAAAACGGCTGGTCGTGCGCCGGAAATAATGAAAGGAAGTCTCAAACAACGAGAAGCCGACCAAACATGGCGAGGTCAAAGGAAGATCCTCCACAGTACAAAAATACGGCCGATCATCTCCGATCACATCGACCGTCCGGACAACATCAACCATAGCAATTTAATTGCACCTACCATCGATCCAATAGTTTGTGGGTTCCATCTCACACGAGCCCCTATGGGCATAAACCCATCAATAACATCTTCTAAAAGAGGCCAGGTGCAAAGGCCAAGTTTTACAGGCCAACCACCCTAGTGGTTGTCTTCGGATCACCAAACAAATACCATGCCGAAGAATAAGTCTTCGGCATTGTCCCCTTATACAGTAACTACCATATACTATCGGGACGAACCGCGTTGGCTAGACCCAACGGGGAACAACATCAGGCCAAACCCGCGTGACATAGTCACAATTATGGGCAAGGCCGAACTCCACCCTATGGGAAATCATACCGCGGCTGGAATAGTGAGTTGTGCCCATTTATCAAATTTCGATTCGGCAGCCAACCACCCGGACACCAACTAAGGAGTCCAAGCTACTTTACGGCATGATAGCCTGGTTCGGCCAAGCTCCGATCAGGCACCCACGGTTCAACCACGACGTGACATGCAGCTGCCTTTAAGCATTTGTCTTTATAGACTGACTTTTGTGCAGGACAGGACTGGCGACATGGAATCAGCTCGGACACACAAGGTGGGAACATATAAGTAACCCCCCGCTCAAGGAAACAGTCCGGATACATTCCGGATCCGCACACAGCCTCCTCCAGTCCGGCCACGACAGGTTCCACCTCTTTTCATAAGCATAAACGGTACTACATAGGCATGTCAATCTACTACAATACGTAGACCTAAATAACACTCACCGGCCGTCGTTCCTCATTGACGATCTTTCGTCATAACAGCACCCGCACATAGTGTCATGCCCCACTATGCCAGGGGCTTCACAGTACTCATAATATGGCAACAAAGTCCGGCCACCTTCTCGGTCGCCCGGCACCCTGAACTTATAGCACTATATATATGCATCGGCTCCGAATCATGTCCTGGGTCATTAGTTGGGTTTGCCCGGCTCCCATGTTTTGGTACCTTACGTTCCGCTCCATCGGCTAAGGTAGCGCTGGGAGAACTACTGCGATTGTGTCCCGGTTCTTCCGGACGAGCACCTCAGTAGAGAAAGCCGAAAATTGACTGTCATGATGCAGCGAGAGCTGATCAGCTGTTCGAGAGGTTGTAAAATCTTTAAAGATTTATTCCGCATAATGCCAGTTTTGGTCATCTTTTGATGAAGGTAGCTGTGGTAGTACTTCGAGATGGCAACCCAGCGCACCTCATACTGCAACTGACGAGCTTTCTTCTTCGCAGCCGCTAGCAAGACCACGTCGGCTTTGGCCTTGTGCTCGTCAAGAACTCTATAGAGTTGCTTCAATCATGCATAAAACCAGAAGCAAACAAGGCATGAGTTGAGTGATTCAATGATAAACTATGAACAAAACTGAAGACAAGTGATTCAGAAGAGAACTTACCCAAAATTTGGTGATCACAGCCTTAGCGGCCGCCCCGTACTCCGTGTTGCCGTAAGCCTCGTAGTGGGCCTAGCTCGCGGCCAAAACCCGCAGCTGCGGGTCCCTGTCTGGCCCCGGAAAGAATAGGCCCGGCCAAAACTCCCTCAACAGGACATTGATAAGGCCGTTCGGTTTATGGCCCTTTCCGTGAAGGATCCAGTTCTTGCAAAAGAATCAAAGGATTGCCCTGTGTACAATAAGAAAATGTTGTCATGTGTTGAAAATATGATTGAGAGGCACTTACTCTGTCCCCGCAGGTTCAATGAGCCAGTTGTGTGCCTCGATAGAAGGTGGTGTAGGTACTTTGGCAGTACCATGCAGCCACCCCTTCGGAGCACCCGGTGGCAAGTCACCCCGCAACTCGGGGTCAACCTCCCCTCCACAACCCTCCTCGCCCTCCTCCTCACCCTCCTCCTCCTCCTCGCCCTCCTCCTCCTCGCTATCAGGGACATACTCCTCCTCCTCAGACTCAGAAGGTGCCTCACTATAGGAGGGCATCGAAGAAGACCCTCCTATTTCGGACACGGCCCGGAGTTTTTTGCCCTGGGTGCCTCTACCCCACCTCCTCCTCCTCTATGGGAACTCCCCCACCCCTCCTCCTCTAGGGTCTCCTCTCCCGACCCCTCCACCTCCCTGTGAGGTGTCATCCTCGCGTAGTCGGGAGGGAACCTTGTGGGCTTGTCCACTCTGAGTAAGTCCTTTGAATTTACTGAGGAAATTGGCGTCGTTGGTCTTGCCCATGATTAGCAAACCTGCATTGAGAGGAGAATAAACAATTAGTAAGGATATCAAATAAACAAGCATACAGGAAAGAACATTAATAACAGAAGAGCACATTAAGCATACAGGAAAGAACATTAATAACAGAAGAGCACATTAAGCATACTATTGTAATGATCATTAAAAGAATTTACATTTTCTAGAACCCATATGAATCATCACTAATTGTAATCTATTTGTCGACGCATATCTCCTTTGTTGTCTGACGGAGGTGGAGGCTCTTCCTCATCGTCAACGTCTTCATTTAACTTTTCAAGCATAATTATGTCTCTTTGATTCACAAGTGCCTCACCATCAATCCGTGCGTCGTCGTCATTAGGGTCCAGGTCAACATAACCCAAGTCATCCTCCTCCTTGTTTCGGACCACGTCATGGTGTTCCACTTGAAAGAACACTCCCTCGTATGTCATGGGGTTTATGTTGTAGTAATCATCATCGTTCGGGTCCGCTAGCTTACCATGTGGCGATACCTTGAACACAACTTCCCAACCCTTTAGGTATTCTTTCTGGCATGGGTAAGGCAGATAATATACTTGTGTGGCCTGGGTAGCGGCGATAAAGAGATCAGCTCCGGCATAGACGGTTGATGGTTTAACTTCAACTAAACCAACAGAAGGCGTATGTCTCAGACCCTTTTGGGGTCGAACCATCGGTATTTGAACACAGTGAGACTTAGGTGTTTTTGGCCACGTTTGAATGTAAGCTCGTATATTTTTCCTACCCTTCCGTAGTAGTCTACTTTATTATCTCCTTCTGTGAAGACTCCCGTTGTTGGTGTACAAAAGTAGGGGCTCTCATTTTGACCCCTTTACTTGTGCACGGGCAGTCAGAGCCCCACCCGCGGCCACACTTAGTAGGGCAGAGGAGAGAAGCCGGAGTACGAGATAACCAAGGGAATGCCAAGACCCAGAGACACAAAGAGCAAGAGGGCGAGGTGGACTCCCCCAGCAAGACCCTTGTCGGGACAGCCTCCGCAGCCCCGGCAAGAGCCTTGCCGAGGCGACTTGCCTGACGCCAATGGAGCGTGCCTCCCTTGAGCCCAAGGGCACCAACACCATCAACCACGTTGGAACCAAGGCTCGGGAGGCACCTCCGTGGTAGCATGCTGATCTTTGTCAAGATCATGAACACGCAAGATCAGTTGAGGACCAGAAGACAACGACCCTCGGCGAGGTCCTAGCCGAGGAAGTCCACAAGACCCCCGACAAGACCCTTGCTCGGGATGATCACGACATCACGGCAAGACCCTTGCCGGGGCCCCGATAATCCCTTGCCGAGGGCATCAGCGGGGCCACAGCTAGGCCCACACCTGCAAAGATTCCACCGCCGTCCCCATGCAACTGCTAGCTCAACCAGCTGGGCAGGCACCTGCGTGGTGATGAGCGGCCTCTACACCGACCCAGCAAGCACCTACGTGGTGGCATGCAGATCTTCCTGAAGGCTCCACCACCGCGCCAGCCCAGCAGCCAGCCAACGTGGCGCTGCGACGCCTCGTCAGTTCGGACGCGTGTCGAGGCCAGGCGAGGCGGCGACAGCTGGGATGTGCTTCCTTGCCGTCCCCGGTAAAGTGAGAGGGCCACGTCGGCAGTGCATTAAATGCGTTTGTCCGACGGTGCCAGAGGATAGACTCATCCACTGTACACCTTTCCACCTTCTGTGTGCCACTGTGGCAACCCCTTTTTGCCTATAAAAGGAGGCTCGAGGCGACCAGGAGGAGGATTCGGATCCTTTGGGCAAGTTGCCCCCCGTAGCTAGCTCAAGAACACAAGAACACTCAAATACATCCACCAAAGCAGGACTAGGGTATTACGCATCTCCGCGGCCCGAACATGGGTAAACGATTCGTGTGCTTCCTGTCAGACCCGCTCTTTGCACAACCTCGCGCACGCCAACCGTAGAAGGGATCCAAGTGGTTCCATAGGTGTCGATTCCCCTGACACCTTTGGCGAGCCAGGTAGGGGGCGCAGTTGTGGAAATCTGATCTAATCCGAGCACCAGCTTCATCGTGACCGTTGTTCCAAGGAAGAAGACGACCGAGCTTGACGTCACCATCTTCAGACATGGTGGGTGCCCGGGCAATGACAGAAAAGCTAAGTCATGCAAAGCCTTGAGCAATTTATTTTCATATATAAGATTATCGTCGTCGGAGGTCCTGCCCTGTGTATGGAAAACCTGCACGCAAAGGGGCCCTTCCGCTATTGGCAACGCCCTTGCTCTGTTACGAGTCCGCTCAACAGCTTAAGCTGCCACGTCGAGAACGGCAGGGTAGCCTTTCTCAATTGGCAACGCTCTCGATTCTGACTCGAGTCAAGCTCGATAGTTCGAGCGGCCGCGTTGAGAGTGGTAAGGTGGTTCGCCTGGCATCAAGCACACCCGGCAGGCCATTAAGGATCCGTCCCCAAGGCGCCGCGTCCTGGGTTTACGCGCCGGCAAGCCTACCCGACTAACGTAGGGTGGACATACGAAAGAAGATCAAACAAGAAAATAACACGCATCGTTTCTAAAAGTAGTGCAGAGTTATATTACATCAAGTTGTTGCTGCGGTTCTAACTAAAGATAGAAATTGTCTTGGTCTTGAACTCGCAGCGGCAGTAAAAAAAGGGGTGACTAGTCCTGACGCAGGCCCTCCACCCTCTATATTCCGTCGATGCGGGTGACGATGGGCTTGATATGCTCCTCGAGCGTCGCAAGGTTCGCATCCTCCGGCAAGCTCTCTAGCACGGCGTCAAAGTCGAGGGTGGGGTTCCAGTGCGCCACCTTGGTGAGGACCTTGGTCATGGCAACCCGGCAAAGCTTTCGGTCCTCATCGGCCACAGAGGCCACCTGTTGGAGCGAAACTGCTCCAGGGCCACGAGGACACCCTCGAAGAACAGGGTCAGCTTGGCGTTGGGACTCATGTTGCGCTCCGGGGTGTACCTCATGGTTGGCATCCCCATGGCAGCCAGCTTCGCGGTGATCTTGCCGGCGACGTCTTCGAGGTGGCTGATCCAGCGCTTCTCGCCCTCCATGAACTCCCTGTGGTCGGCGGCTTCATTCTTCCGCAGCTCCTTCTCGGCCTCCATATCCTTGGCCAGGCTCCCTTCCCGGGCCTTGGCCTCCGAGAGCGTCTCCTCAAGGCCCTCTACCTTCAGCTTCAGGCCCTTGATGGACTCGTTGGCCGTGGAGAGTAGCGTGGCCTTGCTGAGGACTACGGCCTGCGCGTCCGCCAAGGCGCCGTTGTCCGCGTCCCTCTCCCCCGTCAGCTCTAGGGCCTACTTCTTCAGCTCGTCCGGCTCCACCTCCAGCTCCTTCACCTTGTCGGCGTGAACCAGAGCCTAGATATTGAGTGCCTCCTTGTGCCTCTGCTCCAGCTCCTGGGTCTGCTGCACGACGAGCTTCTCCACCTCCATGTCCTTGCCACGGAGCATTGCGGCGAGCTTCTCCTCATGCGTGGCAAGGTCCTCCTCCTAGGAGTTCAACGCAGCCTGATGCTGGGACCGAGCGGCCTCATCCTTGGTAGCCTGGTTCTTCGCCGTCTCCTGGGCCTTCTCGATGTCGGCCTGCTTCATGGTGAGCTCCACCTTGCGCTCGGCCAGCTTGTCCTGGGCGGTCTTCAGCTCCTCGGAGGCCTGGCGAAACCAAGCCTGCGTCTCGGTGATGCGCCCCTCGAGGTCCGCCTCTGCCTTGTCCACCACTGCCATCCTGGACTTGGCCTTGTCCAGGCGGGCGCTGGAGCGCCTGGAGCTTCCGGAAGTTTGCGCCCATGGCCTCAAGGAGCCGCTCTTCCTGGGAACCGTCGCCACCGGCGCTCGGATCATCGACAACCTCGAGCCCAGCGGAGGCAAGCACCTCCTTGTCGAACACCTCTCCCTTGATGGGCGCCCTGGTGCTCGCCGTCCCTGGGAGGTGGACGAACAGGTCGTCACTCACCTTCAGGTACCTGCCGCTGCCGGAGCCAGAGGCAGCGGAGGAGGAAGGTTGGTCGTCAACCACCTCCTCCTAGGCAGCGGCCTTGCCGGCCTCCCCGACAGGCCCCTTGCCGGCCTGCTCGGTGGGCCCCTTGCTGCTCTCTTCGGCAACGGCCTTGTCGGGCTCCCCGGCAAACTCCTTGGTGGCCTCCTCGGCGGCGATCTTCTCGGCCTCCGCCATGGCGTCCTTGGCGACATCCTCAATGACGGTGTCTATGTCCTCCTGGTCCGCCAGGGGAGGATCTGGATATAGGGAAGGGGATGAGGCGGAGCCAAGACCAAGACTCAAGAAGAAGAAAAGGCAGGGATGGGAGGCACACGACATACCCGTGTCGGGCTGGGAAGAAGTAGCCCCTTTCTCGCCAACATTTGGCGCCGAGCTGGAGCCTCCAGCGCTCAAGTTCGCCTCCTCCTCCTCCTCCGTGTGCATGGGCTCGGTGCTTGGCGCCCTTACTGGGGACGCCCCTCGGGGTGGAGTGGTCATTGGGGGCGGCGCATAGGGGGTGGCCCTCAGTGGCTCCTCCTGCTGCTGTCCTCCTCCTGCGATCGCGGCAAGGTCAGCGCCAATGGATCATACACCCAACACGCGTCGACGAGGGGCGAGTGGCGAACTTACGCTGGGTGCTGCTCCAGGGGCTGCTCACCACCACCAGTGGCGTCCTTGAAGTGCTCGCCGGGGGCTGGCCGCCCGCCGAGGACCTGGCCCTCTTCACCCTCCGGGCCAGTGTCTCCGCATCCCTGCAAAGATGAAAATAAATCAAGATAAGCGGCACAGTGTGAGGAGCCGGAGATGACAAAAGGGAACAAGGTACTTACTCATCCACCACCTCCTTCTCTGCTGCCTTCCTCTTCCTCCTTGGGCCGAGGGACCCAAAGTCAAAGATGACCCTTGACGACCTTGCTCGCCTTCGCAGCCATGCCGGACCTTTCGGCCCTGCCATCGCGGTTCATGTCGAGCTGGAATAGCCGCTGGCAAAGGTGGGCGTGCCCCATCACAGTGAAGTTGTGGTTCAGGCCAGGGCGAAGCCTCATGATGTATGCCGTGTTCTGGAAGAACCAGGCCGGCCTCCCCTTGTTGTGCAGAGGACAGATTTGGCGGCGGAGAAAGTCCACCCCAATCATCTCCAGGGTGAGCCCGACAACGGTGAGGCGGTTGATCCTGGTGGTGGTGATCTTGAGCTTGTCATCGTGGGTGTCAACATCGCCCCAATCATTCCTGCAAACCGGCGACGCCTGGCGGACTCGGCAGAACTCCTGTGGGCCCTCCTCAATCCAGCACCATCGGCCCCTCCATTCTTCCCACCTCTCCTTTTGGGCGCCCTCCGGGTATGTCCCTTTGGTCCTTGGGATCCTGGCGAATCAAACAGAAATGGCCCCTCCCTTCTGGATTAATGGTGGAAGAGCGCCGTGTTGGGAAGAACTCCGGCGAAGCTCTCATAGAGATGGGTGAAAAGAGCCATGCATGCCACGACATTTGGGGTGAAATCTAGGAGGTGGAAACCAAAAGTGTGCATGACATCATTGAAGAAATCAGAGAAAGGAGGGCAGAGGCCGCAAGAAAAATAGTCGACGAAGAACGGATATCGATTCGGGGCGGCCTCGATGCAATTGGCGGGGATGACACGCGTGGCTGGGTGCCCCGTCGTCTCCCCCCCGTCTTGCACCCCCACAGGGGCCTGAAGTAGTCCCGGAGTTCGACCGCGTCGACCGTCAAGGGGAAGTAGGCATGCTGCGTCCGCCGCACCGCCAACTCGCTCTCCGGCGACTCCTTCGTCCCGACGTCCTTGGCCACTCCCTTGCCTTTGTTGGTTTTGGGGGCCATGGCGGTTGCGAGAGGCAAAGGATGGAGGACAGCGGAGGTGCGGCAGTGGCGAGCAAGGGCGAGAGCTTGAGAAGGAAGGTGGGAGGAGCGGCGGTTCCGAGATTGGAGAAGGCACGCGGGGGGGGGGGGGGGGAGGGGTAAAATGAGCAGCGCGCCCGCGATTATTCCTTTTTACGGGGAAAGCACGGGGCGCCTCTTTTCCCATTAATTGCGATGTGACGCATCCGTGCGGAGACCGCCCCACACATGACCCCCATGTCACGCACGACCCTCCACGTCGCACATTCAACGCGGGTCGTGGGGAAGCGCAGCGGACAAAACAATTACTATGGTAAAAATCCGCCCCACCAGCCCGCGCACCATTCTGGGCCCAGTCCAACAACGCTTCGCGCTTATGTGTGGCCCAGGCCCGGGGGCTCCTGTCGGTGTACAAAAGTAGGGGCTCTCCATTTGACCCCTTTACTTGTGCACGGGAAGTCAGAGCCGCACCCGCGGCCACACTTAGCAGGGCAGAGGAGAGAAGCCGGAGTACGAGATAACCAAGGGAACACCAAGACCAGAGACACAAAGAGCAAGAGGGCGATGTGGCCTCCCCAGCAAGACCCTTGCCAGGACGGCCTCCGCAGCCCCGGCAAGAGCCTTGCCGGTGCGACTTGCCTGACGCCAATGGAGCGCGCCTCCCTTGAGCCCAAGGGCACCAACACCATCAACCATGTTGGGACCAAGGCTCGGGAGGCACCTCCGTGGTGGATTGTAGATCTTTGTCAAGATCATGAACACACAAGATCAGTTGAGGACCAGAAGACGATGACCCTCGGCGGGCTCCTAGCCGAGGAAGTCCACAAGACCCCCGGTAAGACCCTTGGCGGGGGTGACCACGACGCCCCGGCAAGACCCTTGCCGGGGCCCCGGCAAGACCCTTGCCGAGGGCATCAGCGGGGCCACAGCCAGGCCCGACCGTGCCTATCAAGATTCCACTGCCGTCCCCATGCAGCTGCTAGCTCAACCAGCTGGGCAGGCACCTGCGTGGCGATGAGCGGCCTCTACACCGACCCAGCAAGCACCTGCTACTGGTGGCATGCAGATCTTCATGAAGGCTTGATACTTCTCCAACGTATCTATAATTTCTGATTGCTCCATGCTACTTTATCTAATGTTTTGGACTATATTGGCCTTTATTTTCCACCTTTATATTACTTTTGGGACTAACCTATTAACCGGAGGCCCAGCCCAGAATTGCTGTTTTTGCCTATTTCAGTGTTTCGAAGAAACGGAATATCAAACGGAGTCCAAACGGAATGAAACCTTCGGGGACGTGATTTTCCAACCGAACGTGATCCAGGAAACTTGCACCCTACTCCAAACAGTGCCAGAGGTGGTCACGAGGGTGGAGGGCGCACCCCCCTGGGCGCTCCCCCTACCCCGTGGGCCCCTTGACGCTCCACCGACGTACTCCTTCCTCCTATATATACCTACGTATCCCGTCGATCGTAACAGAGCCAAAACCTAATTCCACCGCCGCAACCTTCAGATCCACGAGATCCCATCTTGGGGCCTGTTCGAGCTCACGAGGGGGCATCCACCATGGAGGGCTTCTACATCATCACCATAGCCACTCCGATGAAGAGTGAGTAGTTTACTTCAGACCTTCGGGTCCATAGCTAGTAGCTAGATGGCTTCTTCTGTCTTTTTGGATCTCAATACAATGTTCTCCCCCTCTCTCGTGGAGATCTATTCGATGTAATCTTCTTTTTGCAGTGTGTTTGTCGAGACCGATGAATTGTGGGTTTATGACCCAGTATTATCTATGGAAAATATTTGATTCTTCTCTGAATTCTTTTATGTATGATTGAGTTATCTTTGCAAGTCCCTTTGAATTATCCTTTTTGGTTTGGCCAACTAGATTGGTAGTTCTTGCAATGGGAGAAGTGCTTAGCTTTGGGTTCAATCTTGCGGTGTCCTTACTCAGTGATAGAAAGAGTTGCAAGGCACGTATTGTATTGTTGCCATCGAGGATAACAAGATGTGGTTTTTATCATATTGCATGAATTTATCCCCTACATCATGTCATCTTGCTTAAGGCGTTACTCTGTTTTTAACTTAATACTCTAGATGCATGCTGGATAACGGTCGATGAGTGGAGTAATAGTAGTAGATGCAGAATCATTTTGATCTACTTGTCACGGACGTGATGCCTATATACATGATCATTGCCTAGATATACTCATAACTATGCTCAATTCTATCAATTGCTCAACAGTAATTTGTTCACCCACCGTAGAATACTTATGCTCTTGAGAGAAGCCACTAGTGAAATCTATGGCCCCCGGGTCTATTCTCATCATATCAATCTCTATCACTTTATTTACTTGCTTTGTTTTTACTTTGCCTTTTACTTTTCACTTTGCATCTATCTATCAAAAATACCAAAAATGTTATTTATCATCTCTATCAGATCTCACTATCATAAGTGACCATGAAGGGATTGACAACCCCTAATCGCGTTGGTTGCGAGTTGCTATCGTTTTGTGTTGGTACGAGGGACTTGTGCGTGGTCTCCTACTGGATTGATACCTTGGTTCTCAAAAACTGAGGGAAATACTTACGCTACTTTGCTGCATCATCCTCTCCTCTTTGGGGAAATCCAACGCAGTGCTCAAGAGGTAGCAAGAAGAATTTCTGGCGCCGTTGCCGCAACCATACCAAGTACCCATTGCAATCCCTATCTCTGGCATTACATTATTTGCCATTTGCCTCTCGTTTTCTTCTCCCCCACTTCACCCTTGCCGTTTTATTCGCCCTTCTTCCGTTCGATCTTATGTTTGCTTGTGCCTTCTTTTTGCTCGCATCTTTGCTTGTTAAAAGTTTATGGATCCTCATCCACTTGCAAATCTCTTTAAGAGATCCAATTATGATGAACCTATTACTAGTGAGTTGAGTGCAGTAGATTATCTTTATGAGGTTTTGCTTGAATTTCGTAAATCTGAAAATTGTGATGAAGTACTTTATGAAGCGATTCATGATATATCTTTGAATAAAAAGCATGATTGCAATGATGTTACTGTAAGTTCTCTTGATGTCAATTGTGCTAATAATATGCAAAACCCTAAGCTTGGGGATGCTAGTTTTGCTATGACTACTATTTGTTGCAATGATCATGATTGGGGTGATTCTTCCTTTGATCTTGAAAATTTATTTAAGCCCCATGATGAATATGAGATTGATAATAATGTTTACAATAATATTGAAAGTGGGTTTGGAAGAGTGTCAACTTTAGATCCCACATATTTGGAGTATGTTCAATCTTATGATATTTTTGATAAAAGTGGGTTCGGAAAGGTCATGACTTTAGCTAATGTTAATCCCACTATCTTGGAAGAGTGTCAACTTTTCATGCATGTGGATCATGTTGAGAATATGTTTGGTGATAGATATTTTGTTGAATTTGCCTATGATCCTACATGTAATTATTATGAGAGAGGAAAATATGGTTGTAGAAATTTTTATCTTATTAAATTACCTCTCGTCATGTTGAGATTGCTATCGTCTCTTTCTTCTTCCTTGCATATGCTAATTTTTGTTTGCCTTGCAAATTTGTTTGATTATAATATGCCTATGCATAGGAAGTATGTTAGACTTAGCTGTGTTTGTCACGTGTTTCATGATGCACTCTTTGTGCTTCAATTCTTGTCTTTCATGTGAGCATCATTAAAATTCTCAATGCCTAGCTAAAAAAGGCTTTAAAGAAAAGCGCTTGTTGGGAGGCAACCCAATTTTATTTTGTGTTTTTTGTTTTTGCTTCTGTTTAGAAATAAATAATACATCTACCTTCTTTTTAGATGTGGTTTTATCTTTTAATTAGTGTTTGTGCCAAGTAGAACCTATAGGATAAACTACGATGATAGTTGATTTGATTCTGCTGAAAAACAGAAACTTTGCACGCACGAATATAATTTTGTTAAATCACAGGAACGTGCTTTTGCGTTGATTCTTTTTGCTGCTGATCAATAAACAAATTGTCCAGGACTTCCTATTTTTGTAGAATTTTTAGAGTTCCAGAAGTTTGCGTTAGTTACATATTGCTACAGACTGTACTGTTTTTGACAGATTCTGTTTCTCGTGTGTTGTTTGCTTATTTTGATGAATCTATGGCTAGTAAAATAGTTTATAATAGAGAAGTTGGAATACAGTAGGTTTAACACCAATATAAATAAAGAATGATTTCATTACAGTACCTTCAAGTAGTCTTTTGTTTTCTTTCTCTAACGGAGCTCACGAGATTTATGTTGAGTTTTGTGTTGTGAAGTTTTCAAGTTTTGGATGAATTCTTTTGATGGATTATGGAACAAGGAGTGGGAAGAGCCTAAGCTTGGGGATGCCCATGGCACCCCCAAGATAATCCAAGGACACCAAAAAGTCAAAGCTTGGGGATGCCCCGGAAGGCATCCCCTCTTTTGTTCACTTCCATTGGTAATTTACTTGGAGCTATATTTTTATTCACCACATGATATGTGTTTTGCTTGGAGCGTCCTGTATTATTTATGTCTTTGCTTGTTAGTCTACCACAATCATCCTTGATGTACACACCTTTTGAGAGAGCCATACATGATTTGGAATTTGTTAGAATACTCTATGTGCTTCACTTATATCTTTTGAGCTTGATAGTTTTGCTCATAGTACTTCACTTATATCTTTTGAGCGTGATAATTTTTGCTCTAGTGCTTCACTTAGATCTTTTAGAGCACGGTGGTGGATTTGTTTTAAAGAAACTATTGATCTCTCATGCTTCACTTAGATTATTTTGAGAGTCATTAATAGCATGGTAATTTGCTTAATGTTAATATACTTGGTGATCAAGATATGTGAAACTTTCTTTTGAGTGAATTGAATACTAAGATAAGTTTGATACTTGATAATTGTTTTGAGATATGGAGGTGATAATATCAAAGTCGTGCTAGTTGGGTGATTATGAATTTGAGAAATACTTGTGTTGAAGTTTGCAAGTCCCATAGCATGCACGTATGGTTAAAGTTGTGTAACAAATTTGAAACATGAAGTGTACCTGGCTTGTGCATCCTTATAAGTGGCGGTCGGGGATGAGCGATGGTATTTTCCTACCAATCTATCCCCCTAGGAGCATGCGCGTAGTACTTGATTTTTGATGACTTCTAAATTTTTGCAATAAGTATATGAGTTCTTTTGACTAATGTTGAGTCCATGGATTATACGCACTCTCACCTTTCCGCCTTTGCTAGCCTCTTCGGTACCGTGCATTGCCCTTTCTCACCTTGAGAGTTGGTGCAAACTTCGCCGGTGCATCCAAACCCCGTGATATGATTCGCTCTATCACACATAAACCTCCTTATATCTTCCTCAAAACAGCCACCATACCTACCTATCATGGCATTTCCATAGCCATTCCGAGATATATTGCCATGCAACTTCCACCATCATCGTCATGACATACATTACTTTTGTCATATTGCCATTGCATGATCATGTAGTTGACATCGTATTTGTGGCAAAGCCACCATGAATTATTTTCCATACATGTCACTCTTGATTCATTGCACCATCCCGGTACACCGCCGGAGGCATTCATATAGAGTCATATCTTGTTCTAAGTTTCGAGTTGTAATCTTTATGTTGTAATCAATAGAAGTGTGATGATCATCATTATTAGAGCATTGCCCAAATAAAATAATAATAATAAAAAAGAGAGAGAAAGGCCAAAAGAAAAAAAAGAAAGACCCAAAAAAAAGGGCAATGCTACTATCTCCTTTTCCACACTTGTGCTTCAAAGTAGCACCTTGTTCTTCATGTAGTGAGACTCATATATTGTGCTTCAAAGTAGCACCTTGTTCCTCATGTAGTGAGTCTCATAAGTTGTCTTTTTATACTAGTGGGAATTTTTCATTATAGAACTTGGCTTGTATATTCCTACGATGGGCTTCCTCAAATGCCCTAGGTCTTCGTGAGCAAGCAAGTTGGATGCACACCCACTAGTTTTTCTTTTGTTGAGCATTCATAGCTCTAGTGCATCCGTTGCATGGCAATCCCTACTCCTCATGTTGACATCAATTGATGGGCATCTCCATAGCCCGTTGATTAGCCTCGTCAATGTGAGACTTTCTTTTTTTTGTCTTCTCCACACAATCCCCATCATCATATTCTATTCCACCCATAGTGCTATATCCATGGCTCACGCTCATGTATTGCGTGAAGGTTGAAAAAGTTTGAGATTATTTAAGTATGAAACAATTGCTTGGCTTGTCATCGGGGGTATAGAAGTTGGGAACATCTTTGTGTGACGAAAATGAAGCATAGCCTAACTATATGATTTTTGTAGGGATGAACTTTCTTTTGCCATGTTATTTTGAGAAGACATGATTGCTTTGATTAAGAAGATTTACATTGAAATTATGCCAAAGTATCACTCCGCATCAAAAATTCTTTTTTTATCATTTACCTACTCAAGGACGAGCATGAATTAAGCTTGGGGATGCCTGATACGTCTCCAACGTATCTATAATTTTTGATTGCTCCATGCTACTTTATCTACTGTTTTGGACTATATTGGGCTTTATTTTCCACTTTTATATTACTTTTGGGACTAACCTATTAACCGGAGGCCTAGCCCAGAATTGCTATTTTTTTTTGCCTATTTTAGTGTTTCGAAGAAACGGAATATCAAATGGAGTCCAAACTGAATGAAACCTTCGGGAACCTGATTTTCCAACCGAATGTGATCCAGGAGACTTGGACCCTACTCCAAGCAGTGCCAGAGGCAGTCACGAGGGTGGAGGGCGCGCCCCCTACCTCATGGCCCCCCTGACGCTCCACCGACGTACTCCTTCCTCCTATATATACCTACGTATCCCCGTACGATCAGAACAGGAGCCAAAAACCTAATTCCACCGCCGCAACCTTCTGTATCCACGAGATCCCATCTTGGGGCATGTTCCGGAGCTCCGCTGGAGGGTGAATCCACCACTAAGGGCTTCTACATCATCACCATAGCCCCTCCGATGAAGTGTGAGTAGTTTACTTCAGACCTTCGGGTCCATAGCTAGTAGCTAGATGGCTTCTTCTCTCTTTTTGGATCTCAATACAATGTTCTCCCCCTCTCTCGTGGAGATCTATTCGATGTAATCTTCTTTTTGCGGTGTGTTTGTTGAGACCGATGAATTGTGGGTTTATGATGCAGTATTATCTATGGAAAATATTTGATTCTTCTCTGAATTCTTTTATGTATGATTGATATATCTTTGCAAGTCTCTTTGAATTATCCTTTTTGGTTTGGCCAACCAGATTGGTAGTTCTTGCAATGGGAGAAGTGCTTAGCTTTGGGTTCAATCTTACGGTGTCCTTACTCAGTGATAGAAAGAGTTTCAAGGCACGTATTGCATTGTTGCTAACGAGTATAACAAGATGGGGTTTTTATCATATTGCATGAATTTATCTCTCTACATCATGTCATCTTGCTTAAGGCGTTACTCTGTTTTTAACTTAATAATCTAGATGCATGCTGGATAGCGGTTAATGAGTGGAGTAATAGTAGTAGATGCAGAATCGTTTCGATCTACTTGTCATGGACGTGATGCCTATATACATGATCATTGCCTAGATATACTCATAACTATGCTCAATTATGTCAATTGCTCAACAGTAATTTGTTCACCCACCATAGAATACTTATGCTCTTGACAGAAGCCACTAGTGAAACCTATGGCCCCCGGGTCTATTCTCATCATATCAATCTCTATGACTTTATTTACTTGCTTTGTTTTTTACTTTTCCTTTTACATTTCACTCTGCATCTATCTATAAAAATACCAAAAAATATTATTTATCATCTCTATCAGATCTCACTATCATAAGTGACCGTGAAGGGATTGACAACCCCTAATCGCGTTGGTTGCGAGTTGCTATTGTTTTGTGTAGGTACGAGGGACTTGTGCGTGGTCTCCTACTGGATTGATACCTTGGTTCTCAAAAACTGTGGGAAATACTTACGCTACTTTGCTGCATCATCGTCTCCTCTTCGGGGAAATCCAACGCAGTGCAAGAGGTAGCTAGGCTCCACCATCGCGCCAGCCCAGCAGCCAGCCAACGTGGCGCCGCGACGCCTCATCAGTTTGAACGCATGTCGAGGACAGGCAAGGCGGCGACAGCTGGGACGTGCTTCCTTGCCATCCCAGATAAAGTGAGAGGGACACGTCGGCAGCGCATTAAATGCGTTTGTCTGACGGTGCCAGAGGATAGACTCATCCACTGTACACCTTTCCACCTCCTGTGTGCCACTGTGGCAACCCCCTTTTGCCTATAAAAGGAGGCCCGAGGCGACAAGGAGGAGGATTCAGATCTTTTGGGCAAGTTGCACCCCGTAGCTAGATCAAGAACACAAGAACACTCAAATACACCCACCAAACCAGGACTAGGGTATTACGCATCTCCACGGCCTGAACCTGGGTAAATGATTCATGTGCTTCCTGTCAGACCCGCTCTTTGCACAACCTCGCGTCCGCCAACCGTAGAATGGATCCCAGTGATTCCATATGTGTCGATTCCCTCGACACCGGTATTTATAGTTTTGGGATCAGGTCGACTATTCTGGTGCTCCTCTGTATGGAAGTGATACCCATTCACATCATACTTTTCGCATGTCATGACGGAAGGGTCAAAACCCATGGAAACCCATCTCAATTCTTCATCCATTGATTCATTCGGATCATTTCCCTACAAGTTTAATTGAAATTATAGGGTGCATGAGTTTAATTGGAATCGTACGGTGAAATAGGTAATAGGGAAGTGTGAAAAATTACTTTCTCCATGAACCACGCAACAAATTTTTTCCTTCCATCAGCACCCTTTCGGAGAAGAGCAAGTGCCTCCGCTTCAGTAGGAGGCAGCATTCCCGTCCACTCTTCATCAACGAATCGACTACAATATGAAAAGCGGTATAAGAAGTAGGCAAAGTGAACATAATGAATTCCTGTCCACCCTTTCAGATGGGAGATGCCTAGTTTACACGACTTGATGTGAAAATGACATCTAGTGACATGGAAAAAAAGCAGACGAGGTCATGGAATTGTTGCTCACCCTCGGATGTAGTTGATGAGAGGAGGGACGACAGTGGACCAACACCTTCAACGTCAAACATCACTCCACGGAGATGAAACACCACAAATCCTGTAAAATTGACCGAGTGAAAAAAAATTTAGATCATCACATATCACATAAAGCATTGACACTATATTATGAACCAACACGAAACAACATCTCAAATTGCAAAAAAAAGCTTCATTAAGTGTCCTATGAAACAAAATGACCTAACACTAAACATGACAAATAACGTGTCATATGAAACAACATGACCAAACACAAAACTTACAAATATTCATCAATACATCCAGCTAACAAAATTTCATCGATCCATCCATCACAAATCCATCTAACAAATTCATTTATCCATCCATCAATCACAAATCCATCTAACTAAACATACCAACATTCCTCAATCCATCAATATACCAATATTCATCAATTCATCTAACAAATTTTCATCCATGCATCCATGCACATAACAAATAGTAACAAAATGCAAAAAAAAAAATGAAAAAATAGCTCACCGAGGGCATTTTGGGCACCGGTGCAGCGGGCGAGCAGGGAGGCAGGGGGCAGGGGCCAGGGAAGGGTGATGGGCGCTGGGGCCGCCACTGCAGGGGTCGACGGAGGAGGGTTACAAACCCCGGCCGACACGACGAGGGGCACCGATCCGCCGAGGCCCGACCTTGTGAGGGAGGGAGCGAGGTTGGGGCGGCGTGGACGCAGGCTGGCGAGCGCAGGTGGGGGGCCTGGGGCGACGGCGGCACGAGGAGGGGGCAGAGAGGGTGGTGGTGCTGGCGGCGCGAGGAGGGGGCGGAGAGGGTAGCGGCTGCGGCGCGGGTCGGGGTGGAGCTGGGCGCCGGTGGCAAAGGGGGTCGGGGTGGATCTGGGCGGCGGCAGCGCTGGTGGCGGTGGAGTGGGGCGGGTGTCGCGGGTGGGGGGGCTGGGGCGACGGCGACGGGACGGGTTGGGGTGGCGGGGGTCACGACGTGGGGATGAGCAGAATGAGTGGAGGGGGTTGCATCCCGTGTGGATAAGGCGGAGTATGCCGACAGCTTTGCCGTCGCATAGGTGTCGTTGCCACGTACCACCTATGCCGACGGCCAAGCCGTAGGCATACCTATTTTTCAATATGTTTTAACATCAACTTTAATTTTTTTAAACTCCTACCATTTTTTTAAAACACTCACTGTCCTTCCTACCCTCCGAAAGGTACCGACGCATCGGTTTCACCCCTCCAAGTGCCGGCGACATCGTCGTCCGTGAGGGGGGCCAAACCCCGGAGCCCATATATGTAGACCGCAGAACGTTTACCCGTGTCATCGCCGTCTATGAGAGGGGCAACACCCCGGAGGCGCGTGTCGCCTATTCAGACATGCCACCACACCACCCCGCATGTATTAGGGGCCGGTGTGACGATCCGGTGGCATTGCTACCCCCCTCCCAGGGACCCCGTCCCGACTAACCCTGGAGCGGTTGACCACGAGATCTAGTCCATTGACTTCCCACGGGTGGGCTTTGACCAGTGAACCTCTCCACCCGGTTGTTGTAGGTCAGCCCAGAGGGACACCTGGGAGCAATATCCGGGCCAAACCCACAGCAAGATCCCCTCCGTGTAGACCCGACGCGTCCATTTCCCCCCTCCAGGTGCCGGCTGCGGTGCCATCCACGAGGGAGGCCACATCCCGGAGACGCATGTCAGGCGTTTGCAACCGCCACAACACTTTCAGACTCATGATTTTATCGCGCTCCGAGTATTTAATAATATTCATGCTGCACCATTACCGCAGAACGTCTACTACTATGTCATCACCGTCTGTGAGGGGGGCCACACCCGAAGACGCGTGCCGCCTCTTCAGATATGCCACAACACCATCCCGCATGTATGAGGGGCCGGTGCGACGCTCCTGTGGCATATCTACCCCGAGGGCCCCGTCTTGCCTAACCCTAGAGTAGTTGACCACGAGATCTAGCCCTTTGACTTCCCAAGGACGGGCTTTGACCAGTGGACCTCTCCACCCGGTTGTGTTAGGTCAGCCAAGTGGGACACCTAGGAGCAACATCCGGGCCAAACCCACAGCTACATCCCCTCCATGTAGACCCAACACGTCCGTTTCCCCCTACAGGTGCCGGCGGCGGCACCGTCCGTGAGGGGGGCCACACCACGGAGACGCGTGCCGCCTCTTCAGACATGCCACAACACCACCCGGCATGTATGAGGGGCCGGTGCGACGCTCTGGTGGCATTGCTACCCCCCAGGGCCCCCGTCCCACCTAACCCTGGACGGGTTGACAACGAGATCTAGCCCTTTGACTTCCCAAGGACGGGCTTTGACCAGTGGACCTCTCCACACGGTTGTGTTAGGTCAGCCCAGAGAGACACCTGGGAGCAACATCCGGGCCAAACCCACAGCTACATCCCCTTCGTGTAGACCCGACGTGTCCGTTTCCCTCCTCCAGGTGCCGGCCGCGGCGCCGTCCGTGAGGGGGGCCACACCCCGGAGATGCGTGCCGGGTGTTTGCAACCGCCAAAACACTTTCAGATTTGTGAGAGGCCGCATACGCAAGATTGGCGGCATGGTAGCCCCCGAAGGCCGCTGGCCACAATCGTAGACATGCGATGGGCAATCCTCGTAGAGGGAAGTGTTCGGATACTTATCCATCACCAAAAATTATGAAAAAATACCATCATTCCTATAGCACATGTGCCCACGTCGTGTAAAAAACTCATGATTTTATCGCGCTCCGAGTATTTAATAATATTCACGTCGCACCGTTACCGCAAAATGTCTACTACTGTGTCATCGCCGTCCGTGAGGGGAACCACACCCCGGAGACGCGTGCCGCCTCTTCAGACATGCCACAATACCACCCCACATGTATGAGGGGCCGGTGTGACGCTCCGATGGCATTGCTACCTCCCCAGGGCCCCTGTCCCGCCTAACCCTTGAGCGGTTGACCGCGAGATCTAGCCCTTTGACTTCCCAAGGATGGGCTTTGACCAGTGGACCTCTCCACACGGTTGTGTTAGGTCATCCCAGAGGGACACCTGGGAGCAACATCTGGGCCAAACCCACAGCTACATCCCCTCTGTGTAGACCCGACGCGTCCGTTCCCCCCTACAGGTGCCGGCGGCGGTGCCATCCGTGAGGGGGGGGGGCACATCCCGGAGACGCGTGCCGCCTCTTCAGGCATGCCACAACACCACCCCACATGTATAAGGGGTCGGTGCGTCACTCCTGTGGCATTGCTACACCCAGGGCCCCCATTCCGCCTAACCCTGGAGCCGTTGACCATGAGATCTAGCCCTTTGACTTCCCAAGGATGGGCTTTGACCAGTGGACCTCTCCACCGGGTTGTGTTAGGTCAGCCCAGAGGGACACCTGGGAGCAACATCTGGGCCAAACCCACAGCTACATCCCCTTCATGTAGACCCAACGTGTCCGTTTCCCCCCTCCAGGTGCCGGCCGCGGCACCGTCCGTGAGGGGGGCCACACCCCCGAGATGCGTGCCAGGCGTTTGCAACCGCCACAACACTTTCAGACTTGTGAGAGGCCGCGCACGCAAGATTGGCGGCATGCTAGCCCCCGGAGGCCGCCGGCCACAGTCGTAGACATGCGAAGGGCAATCCTCGTAGAGGGAAGTGTTCGGATACTTATCCATCACCAAAAATTATGAAAAATACCATCATTCCTATAGCACATGTGCCCACGTCATGTAAAAAACTCATGATTTTATCGCGCACCATTACCGCAGAACGTCTACTATTGTGTCATCGCCGTCCGTGAGGGGGGCCACACCCCGAAGACGCATGCCGCCTCTTCAGACATGCCAAAACACCACCCCGCATGTATGAGGGGCCGGTGCGATGCTCCGGTGGCATTGCTACCTCCCCAGGGCCCCTGTCCCGCCTAACCTTGAGCAGTTGACCACGAGATCTAGCCCTTTGACTTCCCAAGGATGGGCTTTGACCAGTGGATCTCTCCACCCGGTTGTGTTAGGTCAGCCCGGAGGGACACCTGGGAGCAACATCCGGGCCAAACCCACAGCTACATCCCCTCTGTGTAGACCCGACGCGTACGTTTTCCCCCTACAGGTGCCGGCGGCAGCGCCGTCCGTGAGAGGGGCCACACACCGGAGACACGTGCCGCCTCTTCAGACATGCCACAACACCACTCCGCATGTATGAGGGGCCGGTGCGACACTCCGGTGGCATTGCTACCCCCAGGGCCCCCGTCCCGCCTAACCCTGGAGCGGTTGACCACGAGATCTAGCCCTTTGACTTCCCAAGGACGGGCTTTGACCAGTGGACCTCTCCACCCGGTTGTGTTAGGTCAGCCCAGAGGGACACCTGGGAGGAACATCCGGGCCAAACCCATAGCTACATCACCTCCCTGTAGACACGACGCGTCCGTTTCCCCCCACCAGGTGCCGGCCGCGGCGCCGTCCGTGAGGGGGGCCACACCCAGGAGACGTGTGCCTCCTCTTCAGACATGCAACAACACCACACGGTTGTGGTAGGTCATCCCATATAAACACTTGGGAGCAACGTCCCCTTCATATAGACCCGATGCGGCTGTTTCCCCCCTCCAGGTGTCGGCCGCTGGCGCCGTCCATGATGGGGGCACACCCCTCCGTATAGATTCCAAAAGTGAGGTATTTTTTCTTATATTAACACATGCTACATGGACGTAAATTAAATAATAATACGTAAAACAAAAAAATTCTATAAAAAAACTATGCCGACGGCAAAGCCTAGGCCAGGGGCAGGTGGACGGCGCGTCGCGACATCTATGCCCACGGCAGCCGTCGGCATAGGGGGTGGTCGGTGTGCGGTCCGGATCTGTGCCGACGGCCGCCCGTCTAAGCCGTCGGCATAGATCGGACGCCGTTAGCTGCACATCACGAGCGGGGCCGCCGGGCCCGCATCTATGCCGACAGTTGCTAAGCCGACGGTGGCTGTCAGCATAGCTCTCGATAGCCCGACGGCCTCGTTCCAGCTGTCGACATGTCCTGGAGTAGGCCGACGGCGGCCGTCAGCATAAATTTGGCTGTCGGCACCGGCCCTTGTTCCGGTAGTGGCGGGAGAGTGTCCTGTTTGCACACGATATGCATCGGCTTATGAATTGAGTCATCAGCCATGGAGGAATCACGAACAATCTAATATCAATGAAAAATACATATGCAGAAAGCAAAATTAACAGCCTAGACCCTAGAGAGGTAAATTTTAGAGATGTAATTGGGGATTAATATAAGAGTTGCAGCCTCATGGCCGAGGTCATTAACGCCATCGAAGGGAAGGTACTCCTGGATGGCACAGTGCGCCGGCTGGATGGTGACGCACATGCCCTACTCCAAGGGGCGGGTGACGCACATGTCGTTAGGTGACTATGCTGACAAACTCATTGGTGGGTACTGCTTCACAAAGAGGCTTCCGACTGGTTAGCATCGCGACGGAGCTTGTGATGAGGCCCCATGTTCTGTTCATCGATGAGCCTCTGTATCACCTTGACAGGTTATTTCTCCTCCCCATCATTATATTTAACCCTTCTGATTCTCATGTATAACTGCAGAGTAAATCGCACCATGTAACTAATTTCTCTTGTTTCTTCTTGATGCAGTGTTTCTGCACTCCTCTTGATGGTAACACTGAAGAAACTTGCCAGCACTAGGTGCACAGTCATCTTCACAATGTATCAAAGCAGCACGGAAGTTTTTGGACTTTTCGATCGGATTTGCTTGCTCTCAAATGGGAATACCCTCTTCTTTTGGGAAACATTGGCTTGCCTGCAGGTGAATGCGTGTTTCTCTGCAGTATTAATTATTAACTCTGCTCATACCAATTTAAATTTACCATGAGTGAAATGACGGTATCCAGTTACGCGGAGAGAGTTAGCTTTATTTTCTTTGACGAGATACATGGGTCGTCTTTAGCTACTCTAAGATGGCATGAGTTGCTAATCGAGTGGCATGCTATTATTTGCTTCATCCACTGAATCAGCATTGTCTATGTCCAAGTTGCATTGTTAGGAACAAAACTATATATTCGTGACAACAGTTTCTCTTTTCTTGTATATCCTTGTTGCTGCAGCTTTATTCCTGTTGTAGATGGCCCTGTTTCCCATATCTCACCCTATGGCCTTGTTCTGTTGTAGTAGCACTTCTCAAATGCTGGGTTTCCATGTCCAATCGTGCAAAGTCCATCTGACCACTTCTTGAGGGCAATCAATACCGACTTTGACAGAATCATAGCAATATGCAAGAATCTGCAGGTATCTTTTGGTTTTATTCTGACATCAATTTTGATTTTATCTTCAGTCCTTTTCGTCAACTCGTTGGGAAAATGTACTTTTGCTGCGAGAGATAAAAACCTTTGTAGTTATTAACAGGATGACCAAGGGGATTTCTCATCAGTGAGCATGGACACTGCTGTGGCAATCCGGACACTAGAAGCAACATACAAATCATCGGCTGAATCTGCCGCTGTTGAATCGATGATTGCAAAATTGATTGAGAAGGTAGTACTGCTCTACACCCTAGAGTAATGAAAATGCCATCTGTCACCCCTTCCACAAACACATAATTGTTAATTGATACTAATATTCTTGTCACCGATCATAGAGTAGGAATTCTACAATCAACCTTGTTAGATTGAGAAATAAGACACTGCAGTATCCATAACAATGAATAAACTATTGTCTACATGTTGTGTTGTAGGAAGTCCTTACTTGAAAAGTAAAGGCAGGGCCAGTGATGCAGCGAGAATTGGGATTCTTACTTGGAGATCATTGCTAATTATGTCAAGAGTCTGGAAGTACTTCTGGAGTAGACTTGTTTTGTATATGCTTCTTGCTCTCTCAATCGGCACAATATGTATTTGACATTGGTCATTCACTGTCATCTGTAGTGGTTAGTGTAACAACATTATTATATTCAATTTGCTAGATACTTTTATTTCTCGAGTAAATTTTAATGTACTTATTGTTTATTGATGCTCAAAGTCACTTTGTTTTGACAGGTTAGGATTTCTGCGATATTTGTGTTTATTTCATTTCTCATCCTTCTGAGTGTTTGTGGAGTACCTGCTCATATTGATGAACTCAAGGTTGGCCTTTTTTTGTCTTTCAAGTGGAACCGTGACATTATTTGTAGAATATGTGATTTATTCCTGAATGATATCTTCTTGTTCACTACCGAATCTGTTGGTGCAAAAACAGTAAACACCAAAATCATATCAACATCAGGTACTGTGTGTAAAATAATAACGTACTGTTCCTTCCTGTGCAGATATATTCCCACGAGGATTCAAATCGGCATTCTGGGACATTGGTTTTCCTACTAGGCCACTTCCTATCCAGCATCCCCTTCCTATTTCTGGTGTCCATTTCGTTGTCGTTGGTTTTCTACTTCCTGATTGGCCTCAGGAATGAGTTCAGCTTCCTTATGTATTTTATAATCACCATCTTCATGTGTCTGTTGGCGAATGAAGCACTTATGATGATTGTTGCGTACATCTGGCTCGAGACTTACAAGTGCACCTTAACCCTGATTTGCTTATATGTGAGTTTCCATCTTGGTCTTCTTTCAAGTGGGCGCAAATATTTTATGAGCCAACATTAAATAACCATGGCTACTTCAGGTTATCATGATGCTGGTTGCTGAGTATTTTCGGATCCGGGACGCAATACCTTCGCCCGTGTGGAACTATCCGCTGTCCTACATTTCATTCCACACATACGCCATCCAGGTAAGTTATATATGACCATCTTACGTAACCTACATAAACCCAATCTTGCTTCAACAGGGTCAGGCGTGCTAACGAGCAATGCTGCTGCAGGGCTTGGTCGAGAACGAGTATGTTGATACATCATTTGCAGTCAGGGCCACAAGGACGATACCCGGCGTGTAGGCTGTCCGAGGCTCGTATGGCATATCATCGTCGTCGACGGCTGTCAAGTGGATGAATCTCCTTGTTTTGTTCCTGATGGCGATCGGCTACCGGGTCGTCTTGTATGCTTTGCTTCGTCTAGATGTGAGGAGACATGTGAGGCTTGGCAAGCGCTCCTGCTGGCCCAGAGCATCCACACTAATGCAGCTCCAAAGTGAGTTAGCCCTGAGCCGCTGACTGTGCTGATGCTGTAAGAAGACTTTTTTTGTGTTTGGGTGTGTGACTGTTCATATGCATGTTTACATGTGTGATTGCTTCCTAGGTAGGCATATCTGATGCATCCAAAGTAGAAGAGAAACATTAAGAGGATTGGGGTAACATCTATACTGTATGTATCATGGTTAATTTGAGAACAGAAGAAATGAACCATGATTTGGTCATTTGGTCTCTTGTCCGTTCCTTTTTGGCACTGAGTATTGCTTCCTTTGTGGCCTTGTTGTCTCTCACAAGTTTGATCTTCCTGGTTGGATCTGACGACATTGACGGTCGAATAGCGATCCCCTCTCAAAGGTGTTTTCTTGGAGTGTTGTAGATGATGTGGCTCGGCGCATGCGGGGCTGTGCCAACAGGCATTTCCATGTCAGTAGGTTTGTGGCATTGTATATGATGTTGAATGTCAGTAGGTTTCTGACATTGTAGATGGTGTTGAATGTAGTCATTCATGCCTGAGATGAAGCTTGACATAGTAGTCATTGAGCAATAACAGGATGTCTCTTGTTAAATTCGTTGGTGCTTACGAATGTAGTTGCAGACAGTGGATAATTGAGTCAAGATATGAAAGGTTCTAACTGTGTAGGCGGAGAACAATCTCACCGGCGGATAATCTTAGAGGTACCAGAAGGATTCCCTTTTTATGATTTTTATTTTTATTTTTGAAACAGCGCATTTTCCGTCGCCATCAATGAACAGTAGAGATGAAAAGTGCGCGTACGTGGTTCACGTACCCGTTTCTAAACGGTACCCGTCTATGAACAATACCTTATTTGAACAGTACCTGTCTGCGAACAATACTGTAGTGTGAACAGTCATGTTGGATCAACAGTACTTCACTTAAACAGTGCTGGATAGTCTGATTTTCTGCCCTTCTTTTAGCTTTCACCTAATAAAAAATACGCATGTTAAAAAACTGGGATATTTGTTTACACATCTTTTCTCTCCCCTTCGTCCACCCTCGGGTCCTTATATAGAGTTAGGATTAGTAGGCTGGAACTATATATTCACATGAACAGTAATCCATGGGGAAACTAAAAATTGGACCTATTACTGTCCATTTTTAAAATGGTGATGGCGATGGTGAAGGACCCATTACGTGCCTTGCCTTGGTACCGATGCTTTATGCGTGTGCGTGTAGGACCGGCTAGTTGTGTCATGTTAATGAATTTTTATTCCAGTATGAATTTCACTAGTAAGACTGTAGTCGTTGCTTTAAACTTGCTGTTGATTGAACATCCAGAAGCATACGAGCTTTGGTGGACGGACAAGTTTTATCAAGATCATGCATCGCGTCGAAGTAGTTTCCCTTTATGCGGATATGGTGATCTAGTCGTGTGTGATGTGCTTCCTATGCATAATGCCCACCGCAGCAGGAATCCGCGTTGCCCGGCCAAGAGAGAGACTAGGAAAGCCAGGAGTGCTCACCCGCCGAACCCTAGCCCCTTCACACGAAAGAACGAGACATCCATGTGGCGGCGACGATCGATCATAGATGACCTCCTGCGTCCCGATCTGGGCCTGCCCCACTTGTTCGGTCACCTGGAGGTCAGCCTAGGCCACATACCTAGCTGAACACCGGCCCACACTGACATATTACGGCCCGTCATGGCCCAGCAACAAATTCAAATGCGTCTGCTGCGCCGCTCGAACGCCGCCGGCAATGGCGATCTGGCTGCCCCGGCCGGTTTTTCTTGCGACCACGATTGACCACTATAATTCAAAGATCCAATGAAATCACCTAAAGTAAGAGATGGAAGACTTACCTTGGGTAAAGAACCCATCCAGGGACGGACCGCTGACGACGCCGTCCCGGGATGCACCACTCGCCAGAGAACCTCCACTCCATCCGCCTTGGTGAGACCCTCCCAAGCACGACCAGTCGCCGGCACGATCCCATCTATGAAGCCGCCCACCTCCTCTTCGGTATATCCGACCCAGAGCAACTCGCAAACGAGGTCCGAAGGCGTTGGGGAATACGCTGCTGAACCAAATCTGCCGCCGTCCGGACCTTCATCCTCGTCGGAGTCGTCGGACTCCGAACCGACAAGGACCCAGAACCGATTCCCTCCATGCTGCGTAGTTGCTGTCGGGCGGCGCTGGTCACCGTGGACGTCGCCGCGATCACCCCCACGGTCGCCCCCGTGGTCGCCCCTCATCGCCTGTATGCAACCAAGCAAAACAAAAACCCTCTCACTAAATCAGCATGCCAAAATACACAATGCATGCTTGGATATTAGAAAAAGAAAGAAAATAATTCCAACACATACACGTTTGATCAAGGCATGCGTCAACTAGGTTGTTTCTTTTGGTTGTCACGTCCACAACAAGAGTATACATGGACAGGATACATTTTGATTGAGACTAACGGAAGAATCCTAATTGGTTACTACTTCTCATGATCAAGGCCACCGGTGATTTATGTGTGCGTGAGCTGGTTTAAATGGTGGGATTTGCTGTCCTTGAGAAACATTGAATGGGGGCTGCCACGAAATTATGTTTAATTACATCAAGTATTTAAATTTTAATGATTACTTGCTAAGTTAAAGCTTGTGATCAGATTTACTTCGTCCTTAGGTGTTCTTCGATTGTAAGAGATAAAGAAGTTTTTGTTTGTTCGACTTATTAGGCAAGTTTGAGTCGGCTAGCTGTACTGGTATATATAGTCATGGTATCCTCCTTGTAAAAGCAGGTTATATTTTGGAGTTTATACATCGTCATGTATGGCCCAAGAAGCGTCCGTCTTCGGGTGTCGCTGTTATTTATTTTGTATAAATTTTCGGTGTGGAAGTTACACTTCGCTCGAGGTCAGTCGTTTCCGACATGTTGCGTGCTGGTTAAATCTACTTCAGCAGGATGTTCTTCGTGTGTCGAGGTATTGTGCGTTAGTTGTCGTTACCCCATCGCCCGGTTACATGTACTGCTCGCGTAATTGGGAGATTTTATCAGCTGAATTCAGAGGAGTAGATTGTACCGTGAAAGATCGGGCCAAATTAGTAGCATGGCGAGGTTGTTCTTTCGTCAGTTGGTATTCGGACCAAAGGTTGTCACAGTAAAATTGTTTTCTTCCAGTTACGATTGATATTTTTATTTATCACGAGAAAGGATTGTATTTCGTAAATGGTGATGGCGATGGAGAAGGATCCATTGCGTGCCTTTCTTTGGTACCAGTGCTTTATGCGTGTGCGTGTCGGACCAGCTAGTTGTGCCATGTTAAGGAATTGCTATTCCAGTATGAATTTCGTGAGTAAGACTGTAGGTGTTGCTTTGGACTTGCCGTTGGTTGAACATCCAGAACCATATGAGCTTTTTGGTGGACGAACAAGTTTTATCAAGATCATGCATCGTGTCGAAGTAGTTTCCCTTTATGCGGATATGGTGATCTAGTCGTGTGTGATGTGCTTCCTATGCATAATGCCCACTGCAGCAGGAATCCGCGTTGCCCGGCCGAGGGAGAGACAAGGGAAGCCAGGAGTGCTCACCCACCCAACCCTAGCCCCTTCACATGAAAGAACGAGACATCCATGTGGCGGCGACGATCGATCATAGACGACCTCCTGCGTCCCGATCTGGGCCTGCCCCACTTGTTCGGTCACCTGGAGGTCAGCCTAGGCCACATACCTAGCTGAACACCGGCCCACACTGACATATTACGGCCCGTCATGGCCCAGCAACAAATTCAAATGCGTCTGCTGCGCCGCTCGAACGCCGCCGGCAATGGCGATCTGGCTGCCCCGGCCGGTTTTTCTTGCGACCACGATTGATCACTTTCCAAGATCCAATGAAAGCACCTAAAGTAAGAGATGGAAGACTTACCTTGGGTAAAGGACCCTTCAAGAGACGGATCGCTGACGGCACCGTCCGGCGATGCACCACTCACCGGAGAACCTCAACTCCGTCCGCCTTGGTGAGACCCTCCCAAGCACGGTCAGTCGCCGGCACGATCCCATGTATGAAGCCGCCCACCTCCTCTTCGGTATATCCAACCCGGAGCGACTCGCAAATGAGGTCCGAAGGCGTTGGGGAATACGCCGCCGAACCAGATCTGCCGCCGTCTGGACCTTCATCGTCGTTGGAGTCGTCGGACTCAAGGCCATCAGACATTTATTTGTACGTGAGCTGGTTTAAATGGTGGGATTTGCTGTCCTTGAGAAACATTGAATGGGGGCTGCCAGGAAATTATGTCTAATTACTTTAAGTATTTAGATTTTAATGATTACTTGCTAAGTTAAAACTTGTGATCAGATTTACTTCGTCCTTAGGTGTTGGTCGAGAGTTAGAGATAAAGAAGTTTTTATTTGCTCGACTTATTAGGCAAGTTTGAGCCGGCTAGCTGTACTGGTATATATAGTCATGGTACCCTCTTTGTAAAAGCATGTTATATTTTGGAGTTTATACATCATGGTGTATGGCCCAGGAAGCGGCCGTCTTCGGGTGTCGCTGTTATTTATTTTGTATAAATTTTCGGTGTGGAATTTACACTTGGCTCGAGGTCAGTCATTTCCGACGTGTTGCGTGCTGGTTAAATCTACTTCAGCAGGATGTTCTTCGTGTGTCGAGGGATTGTGCGTTGGTTGTCATTACCCCATCGTCCAGTTACATGTACTGCTCGCGCAAGGAAACTGATTATTATTATTATATCTAATTTCCAGCTACCAATGGTAGGCGCAAAATGGAACACTATTACGTAGGACAACAAATTTGGGCAGGAGGAAGTATAATGGTTATGAATGCCAGGCAAAGTGTATTAAGTTCATAGCTATGAGCATGCAAATAATTTATATGAAGGGTCCCTTTTCTTTTGTATAAGTCAGACATACTGTATGTATGTGTAATGTGTCCAACTGTACACAAATACAAAATATATATTACAACGGAAAATGCGTGAAGATGATGATGAATAACTTATTCTGAACTCTTTTGCATCTTGTATAATGGACAGGGATTGAGATTCTAATTTCGGCACTACTGGAGAGTATGTTGTGTGCAAAAAGAAATTACATGTAGTAATCTACATGATTGTTCGTACCAACAGAGAAACAATTTTGCATCCAGTAGATGTGCGTATGTTTCAGGGTTGCTTTCACAATATTTAGTTGGTATAGAAAAAACACTTAAGGCTAGCAAATAGAATTAACCTAGTACATAGAAAGTAGAGAACTGACCACTGCAGTAAATTATGAACTGATATCACACATAAAACAGTAACATACCCAAAAATCTATTCCTCGCAGCTCCCCACAAGTCTTCCTTCGCCCTCTTCTGCTCCACCAACCCCTCTTATGATTTCTCTCCCCTTAAACCACTCTTCTTACTCCGCATACCATCTCTGTCTCCCCAGCCCAAACATGCTATTACCGTCAGTAGCGCTTCCGGCACCCCACGAAAGAAAACACAATACAACCCGCACATGAATAATGATGTAAACATGCGCGAAATTATGATTGCTCCAAGAAAATCATTCTGTAAATAACTTGAATGGTGTGTTCATATGCAGAAACATCTACTTCTTTACAAGACATTTACTTGTTTGGATTGCAAAACAAATATTGTTGAAGGAAATGATCTATTGGAAACTGGTACAAAACTTCAAACATCTTTAGTGCTGGACATAGAACAAGCACACAACATCCTGTAATTATTTAGTTACAGATGTACATGCATGACAGCCAGCATATATAGTCTTGTGATGAATTGTGTTCAATGGTGAAGAAACTTGCAGCGAAGTGTTTCCTATTAAATGACCTCCCAAACCCAATGTTGGTTGGTCCACTCTACTAAGCTGTGCTATGTCAATAATCAAAAGAAATATATGCTTGTTTTACCACTGGCAATCATGAAAAGCCTACTGACTTTCGAATATAACTTAATCTGAAGATTATGTTATTTGCCCCGTCGACTTTGTTGCCTAGCTGGACAATCAGTACTGCAATTGCCTAGATCCTACCCTCCTACGGACACTTATGTTCTAATCTGGAGATGAGGTGAGTACAGGGGTCACCCATGGATACATTGTCTAGACGATGAGATAGCACAGGAGATGAAGCAATGTGTGTACCTGGACGCCGCACTGGTTGAGGCACTTGATGGCGACTGATAAGCGCCTCCTGTTGCCGATAAAATCAATTGTTCTTGACCTTCATTTAGGAGAATATCCAGAGTCAATGTGAAGGCATACGACTACATTTTCAATAAAATGGCTGAGAAATATTCATGTTTTTATGGAAGCACAACATGCTCGGGAGGGTAAAACTATCAAATTAGAGCAAGGATAATTACAGGAATCCAATTTAATAAAACACATTTGAAAAATTAAGGAGATCATCTCAATGCTGAATTACGAGGGTGGGTGATCCTCTAGGATTCCAGATCAATAAACACAACGTGGTGCGTCGGTACGTTCACCCCGACGCAAGGGAGACAGTAGATTGATTAGAAATTCATTCTTGCTTCCTGTCGCATTGTCCGATTTCCTCGCAGCTCCACCTTCCCCTGCAGCAACAGCCAAACCCTAAAACACCAAGCTCCTCTGCATCTCAGCGCGAAAGATAGAGAGATCGGATTGCATCTCACAAGCACACTTTAAAACAGGAGTTGATGGATGGCATCCCTAGCCGAACCCTAGTAGCAATTGTGTATTATTGATTGGCACAATCAGAACCTAACTAACAACCACCTTTTAGTCTCAGTAGATCTATAGATGTTGCATCCCACTTCACGTCCTAAGATTGTCTACAAAAACTTCACGTCTTCAGTGACAGAAGCACAAAGGCTTCCATCAACAAAATAATTTTTTCATAACAAAATCTCTGCTATAAAGGATGCAATTATGACGGAGATATGCCTCTGTGTTTACCTTACATCATCAGAAGTTCAAAATTAATGCTAGATTTATTTTTTATAGAGAGATGCTAGATATGATAATACAACAATAGTAAATGCCACATGATCCATTTGTGCAATGTCTGCCCTCCAATTCTTATTTAAGTGCTGGAATGAAAAGGGCAAAGCAGTGGGACATCACCACCCAACCATTAATTTTTTTGGATATCAACAATATGACTTTAAGGGGGGAAATCCTCACTGAACAGTAAGCTCCCATTGCTAATCTAATAAAAATAATTGATCAAAATATGCAGTTTCGTTGATTATAGTTTGCCGCAATCAAAAGATGAAATAAACAGCAGCGGAATTGCATTAGGGAGGTTCGTTGCGTACATACCAGATGTACTCGGCGACGACCATGGTAGTCTCAATGGCGAGGGCCAGAACCTTCAACCCAGATGCTCCTCCCGACACCCCATACCCTTGCTGCCGCCGACTTCGTGTGGATGGCTTGCTTGTTCTGCACCATGAATTGGCACTAACAAAGATTTTTCTTTTAGGAAACAAATTTACCATAATGTGAAAGCACTGTAATTATGCGGCATATAGCAGGACATTGACTTTATGCTTGCAGATTTATCACCTCTAGCAACGGTTGCCAAATTGCCACAACGATAGAGCCCCAACCAGATTACTGATCTATCTTAACTCTCAAGTATTTACTTATTAAATGTACAATTCAGATGCAAGTGCAGTAGATTACTGCAGTTTAGCACTAACTGTACAACCAACAATTAAGATTTCAGAGGGCAAGCACTGTAGAATAGCATATGCTACCTTCACATCGGGTCCATGAGGTGTCGTGCAGCCACTGTGCGAAACCGGTAGGCTCAGCCACGGTATGGAGCACACTTATCTTCAAATCCCGACAATCAACATCGTCGCCACACTGGAAGATGCCAAGACAATTCTGAACCTGACGTCCTGACCCGATGGCTTACGATTTTGCTGTTCTTTAATCTCTACATCCCAAATCAACTCTGGATCAACCAAAACAATAAAAAAAAAGTTAGTAAATACTAAAAGGGAAATTAATGGCCGAATTTGGATATTTCTGTATGCATCAGACATGCAAAAGTACTGATTCTAGGCACATGAATCGTACATTTGCAAGCTTGGACAGACTGGTTGCATCAAAGATAATTAAGCTCTCAGTGTTAGCAAGTATAATGCTTAAATACTGGCAGAATCATGTTCCTCACGCATGGTGTTGCAATATTGCTTTTGGCCTCTAGCTCGTCTTCCCATCGTCCTGCTCATATGCTAGTTCAACCAAAACAGCCGAGATGAGACAGCAAGGAAGCGGGTCAGTGTTGTACCTCAAGGATTTTCCTTCTGAACAAATTCAGCAAAATAGATTACCTGGCATATAAGGGCATCTCCAGCCGCGCCCCCAAGAAGGGCTCCCCAGGCGTTTTTTCGCGGCGCGGCAAAAACCCGATCGCGCCCAGAGCCCGATTTTCGCCGGCTTGGGCCGAAAACAGCGCCGGCGCGCTGGGGGGCGCTCGGGGGCGCCGGGCGAAGTTTTTTGGCGCGAAGAAATTGCGGGCCCGATGCGTCAGCGACCAATTTACTTCTCGGCCCTTCGTCGTCCTCATCGCCTCGTTTCCCGCGGCGAATCAATGCCAAAGCTGCCGCGCTGCCGCGCCGGTCAGCCTGCGCCATTGATGCTTCACGGGCGGCGCAGTGAAGGCCGGACGACGCGCGTCCCTCGCCCTCGCCTCGCCCGCCACGCGTAAGCACGGTGCCACGCGTGTGGGCGGCGCGTCGGCCTATATATGCCGCGCCCCGGCGCACTCGGTCGTCACACTTCCCCTCCGCCGTCGCTCCTTCCTCCCTCTCCTCTCCTCCTTTTCGCCGCCTTCCAATGGCCGAACGTTTCCCAGGTGACGGCGCGGCGGCGAACGGCTTCGGCCGCCGCCATCTCCATGAAGACGAGGCTCGCCTCCTTTACGAGGCCGAGTACCCGGTCCCGCCGAACATGCGGGTGCCCGGGGCGTGGAGGATCAGCGCCGGCGGCGTGCCGGTGCCCCCGGTACCCTCCGGCGCGGTGCGGCATGGAGATCGCCCGCATCCGGTCGAATCTGCCGCTGCGGCGAGGAGGCGCCAGCGATACGCCCCGACAGCCCGCTGTGGAGCCCTACTTCGCCGCCGTCACGCCCGGCAGCTCGAGGCCACCAACGGCGTCGTGCCCTCCGGCAGGCAAAACTCCGCCGGCCGGCGTCGATGGTGGGGCGTGCCAGGGCGCACGCTGGACGCCGTCCTCGAGTACATCGAGGGCAGCAACACGCCGCGCCTCGACTACCCAGCCCCCCCTTCCTTTTCACGCTGCCGGGGAAGCTCCTGGACCCCGAGGCGCATGGAGACCGGGGGGGTCCTCCTCTTCGTCCGGCGGCTCGCCCTGCCTCCACCCCGTCAAGCCGGAGCCCCAGGACACAACTGTGGCCGCGCGCACCCGTAGCTCCGGCGTCCGTATCGGCGCCCCGTCAAGCCGGAGCCCCGCCGGCCGTTTTGTCCTCGTCGAGCCCAAGCCGGAGCCCGGCCTCGTCAAGTCGAAGAAGGAGCCCGGCCTCCCCGCGGAGTACGAGGAGATAGCCCGGCGCGGCTTCTCCGACGAGGACGCCATGCGGTGGACGCGGGAGGACTACCTCCGCGAGGAGACGGTCCGGCAGTGTCGGGCCCTGGAGGAGATCGCCGTCCGCAAGCGCGGGCGTGAGGACGAGCACGGCGTCGTGATCCTCGACAGCGACGACGACGACGACGACGCCCCGGGCCTTCCAACCCGCCGCGCCAACCGGGGGAGGGGTGTAGCAGGGATGGCGGAGGTTTAGGCAGGAGCGGCAGCGGCGACGACGACGACAACGACGACGACGATGACGACGACGACGACAGCGGCGACTACACGCGGTTCTACAGCCTCCTCGGCATGTAGACGCGTTGGGCGGGCGGCGAGGAGGGCGGCGAGGCGGGCGGCGAGGGAGACGGCGGGATTAGCCCGCCGGTTTTTTTTTGTAATATATGTTTATGTTTGAACGAACTCGCCGAAGTTTGCTATGTTTGTGCCGTGTTTGTGCCGTCTTCAAATTTTTTAAAATACTGTGGGTGCGACGGGGGCATCACGCCTCATCGCCGTTAAGCGCCAGTGCGCCCAGGCGATTTTTGGCCCTCTGGGGCCAATGGCTGGAGATGCCCTAATCACTCAGTCGCTCCCAAGGTCCAAAGGCACAGGAGACGGCGACCGGGACCTTCGCAAGAGGCCGGTCGTGGTGGCGGTCAGACGTCGATCCCGCAGCTCGGCAAAAGGTGGCCACGGCTCGCGAGGCGCACGTGCGCAATGTAGTGAGGGCATCACAGATCGAGGAGTTTGAGGAGGAGTCGTGATGCTCGCGCCACAGACGACCGGCGACGGACCAGAGTTGGCGGAAGGAGAGGGACATGAATCGGGGCGAGCTGCGGCCGCGGATGAACAAGGGTCGGAGAGAGAAGGAGGGGAACGGAGAGGAAACAGGGAGGCAGGTAGGTTGCGCGAGATCGCCGGTGTGGCCCTCATCGGCGGCGGGGCTCCCGGCCAGATCTACGTATGGTGGGGTGGGGGCTCTGGCAGAAGGTAGGGAGGAGGAACCGCCCCGCCGCTGCCGTCCCTGGGCGCGGCGCGGCTTCGCCGGCCGGCCCTCCGGCAGTGGCGTTGCGGGGAGCGGTGGGGGGGGGGAGCGGGCTTGGGCGGCAGCGCGGAGCGTGGCGGCTGGGCAAACCCTAGGGTTGTTTGAGATCGAGGGGAGCCTCGTTCCCGTCGGAGCTCGAGGGGTTTTTCTTCCTAGGTTCTTTGTCGTTCGATTCTCTGGCGTGCGAGGGGCACCGCTCCCTTCTAAGGTGGGGTTTGGTTCTCCGGTTTTGGTTGAGATTTTTGGTCGAGGTTGGAGGTGGGAGTGAGGACAAATAAAAACCGGACCAAAACGGTGGGACGAAAATAAACCCGGAACGGAGATACCAACTGAGACATTAGGAGTAGAGATTCATCAATACATCCATCTAACAAAATTTCGTCGATCCATCTATCACAAATCCATCTAACAAATTCATTAATCCATCCACCTATCACAAATCAACCTAACTAAACATAACAACATTCATCAATCCATCCATCTACCAATATTCATCAATTCATCTAACAAAATTTCATCCATGCATCCATGCACATAACAAATAGTAACAAAATGCAAAAAATGGAAAAATAGCTCACCGAGGGCGTTTTGGGCGCCAGTGCAGCGGGCGAGCAGGGAGGCAGGGGGCAGGGGCCGGGGAAGGGTGACGGGCGCCGGGGCCGCCGCTGGAGGGGTCGGCGGAGGAGGGCTCCAAGCCCCGGCGGGCACGACGAGGGGCGCCGATCCGCCGAGGCCCGACCGTGTGAGGGAGGGAGCGAGGTTGGCGTGGCGCGGGTGGGGGGGCCTGGGGCGATGGCGGCACGAGGAGGGGGCAGAGAGGGTGGTGGTGCCGGCGACGCGAGGAGGGGGCTGAGAGGGTAGCGGCTGCGACGCGGGTCGATGTGGAGCTGGGCGCCGGTGGCGAAGGGGGTCGGGGTGGATATGGGCGGCGGCAGCTGTGGTGGGGGTGGAGTGGGGCGGCGGCGCGGGTGGGGGGCCTGGGGCGACTACGACGGGACGGTTGGGGTGGCGGGGGTCACGACGTGGGGAAGAGCAGAATGAGTGGATGGGGTTGCATGCCGTGTTGATAAGGCGGAGTATGCCGACGGCTTTGCCGTCGGCATAGGTGTCATTGCCACGTGGCCACCTATGCTGACGGCCAAGCCGTAGGCATACCTATTTTTCAATATTTTTTAACATCAACTTTAATTTTTTTAAACTCAACTAGGTTGTTTCTTTTGTTTCCCACGTCCACAACAAGAGTATACATGGACAAGATAACTTTTGATTGCGACTAACAGAAGAATCCTAATTGGTTACTATTTCTCATGATCAAGGCCCCCGGAGATTTATGTGTACGTGAGCTGGTTTACATGGTGGGATTTGCTGTCCTTGAGAAACATTGGCTGGGGGCTGCAGGAAATTGTATTTAATTATTTTAAGTATTTAAATTCTAATGATTATTTGCTAAGTTAAAGCTTGTGATCAGATTTACCTCCTTAGGTGTTGGTCGGGAGTAAGAGATAAAGAAGTTTTTGTTTGGTCCACTTATTAGGCAAGTTTGAGTCGGCTAGCTGTACTGGTATATATAGTGATGGTACCCTCTTTGTAAAAGCAGGTTATACTTTGGAGTTTAGAGAGCGTCGTGTATGAGTAGGGCGTTTTGGAGCTCGGCCTCCATGGAGGCCGGATTTTTTGAAAAATTCAAAATTCGCATTTTTCAATTTCAAAAAAATCTGAAAAAAATCATACAAGTAAACAAGGATGTTATGTGTATGTATGTGAAGTTTGAGGATGAAATACCTTAAAATGCGATCTGTGCAAAAAAGACAAATTCATAGACTTTGAGGATGAATAGTGCATCTACTAAAAAGTCTCAGATTTGTTCTTTTTGTGTAGCACTCATTTTAAGGTGTTTTGTCCTGAAAATTTACAGACATATGCTTTATGTCTCTAAGTATGTGTGTATTTTTTTTCAAATTTTTTTGAAACGTGAAAGTTTGAATTTTGACCAAGTCAAACCCGGGCTCCATGGAGCTCGAGCTCTAAAGAGCATTTTCGGTCGTGTATCTGCTATATATAGTCATGGTACCCTCGTTGTAAAAGTAGGATATATTTTGGAGTTTAGACAGCGTCGTGTATCGACCAGGAAGCAGCCATCTTCGGGTGTTGCTGTTATTTATTTTGTATAAATTTTTGGTGTGGAAGTTACACTTGGCTCGAGATCTTGTTAGGTTTAATCTTGTCATGTTCATGTATCTGCATAGTTTGCTTTCGTTATGCATTTAGCATGGTCTAGGAGTAGCTAGCCGCAGAAGCTTGGGTTGAGTGCGCGAAGAAGTCGAGATGTTGGGCTGCTGTGCGATGCAGCGAGTACGACGAGATGCCTGTGGTGCTGTGCGATGCGGCACGGTCGCGTGAGGCGACCAGGCACGTTGGAGCCAGACCGGCTGAATGGGTTAGCTGGATTGGAGCCAAGAGATTCGGTGTGCTAGTTAGTTTGTTGGTGTGCATGCATGGGTCGTGTGGCTGCTGAGTCAATGTTGCACACGCATGCAGTGGGTAGTTAGTGCATGGAGATAATTAGTTGAGTTAGTGGACGGCCAACCGAATTATCCTCTGTGTGGAGCGATTCCAGGAGGTGGACGTGCGTGGTGGGCTGCCTAAGTCCTTGTATATATGTACTTGCTTTGATTAATGAAAACGAGGCCGAGAGGGCTAAAGGAAAGACCATGTAGCACATGTGTTCTCACCGGGGGAAGAAGCAAAGCCTTTCCTCTCCTTGGTGAAGTGTGTGTGTCTCTGTGTGTCGTGTGTGTTTTCTGTACCTGTGAGTTCTTCTCCATTGTGTCTTCTTGAGAGTAGAGAGAAACTCAAGAGAGAGTTGAGAGGAGAGGAAGAAGAGGCGGCGCTGCGAGAGGGGCGGCGCCAACAGATCTGTCGTTTCGGACGGGTTGCATGCTGGTTAAGTCTACTTTGGCGGGAGGTTCTTCGTGTGTCGAGGGATAGTGCGTTTGTTGTCGTTACCCTATCTTCCGGTTACATGTACTGCTCGCGTAATTGGGAGATTTTATCAGCTGAATTTGGAGGAGTTCATTGTATCGTGAAAGATCGGGCCAAATCAGTAGCACGACGAGGTTGTGCTTTCATCAGTTGGTACTCAGAGCAAAGGTTGCTCACTCTAAAATTCTTTTTCTTCTAGTTACTACTGATATTTTTATTTATCATGAGAAAAGGTTGTTGTTCGCAAATGGTGATGGTGATGGAGAAGGATCCATTGCTTGCCTTGCCTTGGTACCAATGCTTTATGCGTGTGCGTGTAGGACCAGCTAGTTGTGCCACGTTAATGAATTGCTATTCCAGTATGAATATTTTGAGTAAGATTGTAGTTGATGCTTTGAACTTGCCGTTGATTGAACATCCAGAACCATACAAGCTTTGGTGGAAGGACAAGTTTTATCAAGATCATGCATCGCGTCGAAGTAGTTTCACCTTATGAGGATATGGTGATCTAGTTGTGTGTGATGTGCTTCCTATGCATATGCATGTGTGTTCTATACTGTTGGGAAAATCATGGACGGACAGGAGACAATTAACTTAACATTATGATGGTGATTTTTCTTTTGTATGAAAGGGTAGACTTGCTCGAGGTCTGTCGTCTTCGACGGGTTGCGTGCTGGTTACGTCTAGTTCGACGGGAGGGTCTTGTGTCGAGGGATTGTCCATTGGTTGTCGTTTCCCCATCTTCAGGTTATGTGTACTGCTCGTGTAATTGGGAGATTTTATCAGCTGAATTCGGAGGAGTTCATCGTATCGCGAAATATCAGGCCAAATCAGTAGCACGACGAGGTTGTGCTTTCATCAGTTGATATTCAGACCAAAGGTTGTTTACGGTAAAATTGTTTTCTTCTGGTTACGATTGATATTTTTGACCTCCAGACCTTCTGCGGATACATATGCTGGGAAGATAGACTTGAAACCGAGAAGGGTTCCGTTTCAAGGGGGAGAGGATGATATGGCCAACACTAGTTCTATTTGTACGGTCGACCACCATGACATACACGACGTTGGTCTGATTCAAGTTAAGGCAGTTTCGCTCGTCACTGTTTGCGATAATATGAGGCGTCTTGATCAGGAGAAATTGAAGGTTGAATTAGAATCACAATTTGCTGCTGTGTCAAAATACACATTGCATGCTCGGATATTAGAAAAGGAAGAAAATAATTCCAACACATACATGTTTGATCAAGGCATGCATCAACTTGGTTGTTTCTTTTGGTTGCCACGTCCACAACAAGACTATACATGGATGTGATACCTTTTGATTGAGACTAACGGAAGTATCCTAATTGGCTACTACTTCTTACGATCAAGGCTACCGGAGATATATGTGTACGTGAGCAGGTTTAAATTGTGGGATTTGCTGTCCTTGAGAAACATTGGATGGGGGCTGCTAGGAAATTGTGTTTAATTACTTTAAGTATTGAAATTGTAATGATTACATGCTAAGTTAAAGCTTGTGATCAGATTTACATCCTTAGGTGTTTGTCGAGAGTTAGAGATAAACATCTTTTTGTTTGGTCAACTTATTAGGCAAGTTCGAGTCTGCTAGTTGTACTGCTATATATAGTCATGGTAGGCTCTTTGTAAAAGCAGGTTATATTTTTGAGTTTAGACAGCGTCGTGTATCGACCATGAAGCGGCCGTCTTCGTGTGTCGCTGTTATTTATTTTGTATAAATTTTCTGTGTGAAAGTTACACTTCGCTCGAGGTCTGTCATTTCCGATGGATTGCCTGCATGTTACGTCTACTTCGACGGGAGGTTCTTCGTGTGTCGAGGGATTCTCCGTTGGTTGTCATTACCTCATCTTCCGGTTACGTGCACAAATCGCGTAATTGGGATATTTTACCAGCTGAGTTCGGAGGAGTTCAATGTATCGTGAAAGATCGGGCCAAATCAGTAACACGACGAGGTTGTGCTTTCATCAGTTGGTATTCAGAACAAAGGTTGTTCACGTAAAATTGTTTTCTTCTAGTTACGATTGATATTTTTATTTATCATGAGGAAAGATTGTAGTTCGCAAATGGTGATGACGATGGAGAAGGATCCATTGCATGCCTTGCCTTTGTACCAATGCTTTATGCGTGTGCATGTCGGACCAGCTAGTTGCGCCATGTTGATGAATTTCTATTGCAGTATGAATTTGGTGAGTAAGATAGTAGGTTATGCTTTGAACTTGCCGTTGATTGAACATCCAGAACCATACGAGCTTTGGTGGAAGGACAAGTTTTATCAAGATCATGCATCGTGTCGAAGTAGTTTCACTTTATTCGGATATAGTGATCTAGTCGTGTGTGATGTGCTTGCTATGCATATGCATGTGTGTTCTATATTGTTCGGAAAATCATGGACGAACAGGAGACAATTAACTTATCATTATGATGGTGAATTTTCTTTTGTACGAAAGGGTCGACTTCGCTCGAGGTCTGTCGTTTACGATGGGTTGCGTGCTGGTTACGTCTACTTGGGTGGGAGGTTCTTGTGTCGAGGGATTGTCCATTGGTTGTCGTTACCCCATTTTAGGTTATGTGTACTGCTCGCGCAATTGGAAGACTTTATCAGCTGAATCTGGAGGAGTTCATTGTATCATGAAAGATCGGGCCAAATCAGTAGCACGATGAGGTTGTTCTTTCATCAGATGGGGACCAGAGGAGACTTTGGTCGACTGGTTCAGCCCAACATCAGCGACGGCTCTCGACGTCATTACCCTCCTTGTAGGCGAAGCCGAGGTCCCTCCTATCCAGCCCCGATCACCTCCGGACGAGAGTGCAAAATCCGTCTTGGATTGGGCACGGGCGGCCTGCACGTCGTACCCCTCCATGGGGGCACCATCTTGGGAGGCCTGGGTGTTCGGGGGAGAGTTGCTATGGATGGTGGAACCTTCGTGGCAAGGGCTCCAGTGGCGGCGACGGTGTGGAGGTTGGCAGGTGAAGCAACATCTACCGTGTCTACGACAGTGGATCTTGGCGGCATGGATGCAGTTGAGTCTCTGCGACAGATGTGTCTGAATGGACGAGCACAAGGCGGTAGCGATTTTCGTCGCCGTGGCGGCATCAACGAATGGCCGGCCTGGTAAGGATGATGCATATCTGTTTTCTGGACATGGGTCAGTAGTTCAATGGTGATGGCGGCTTCTAAAACATGTCAGTGCACGACGTTAGATTTGCTGCACCGAGTGTAGGCTCCTCATATGTCATGCGGGCAGATCGGCGGTGACCTCAGTTCTAAATGGTGGGAGAGAGGGCACTCCATATTGTCGAGTTGTTAGGTGTAAGTGGTGGCTTCGGATGACTTGATGTATGTTCTTGTGTGATCTTTGTTGAATAATTAATAAAGATGACTGTATGCACCGACTGATGGAGAGGCCGGGGATTTAAATCACCTTTCCAAAAAAAATGTCACTAACAAAAGGCAATTTTCGGGAACCTCCATATGGTGGCGTGCGCTCTGCGTTCAGCTACTAGTGTGGGCCATCTTGACCTTTTCCGCGGAATATTTTGGACTCGAACTGACCATAGTGGGAGTAACTTCAAGAATAATATTGGCTCCAACTCAGCGAATTTGCCTATGTGACAACGAGTTGATAAGGAGATGGGTAAATTGAGTAACTTAGCTAGTTACCGTAACATCACATATCCCAAGAAGATACGAGTCTATAATCTAATAAATGAAACTTTGCATGATATCACACATATGTTACTACCCATTATAGAGGTACTACCCCCGTCCTAGTTTATTGGTTCCTATTGTATTCTTTGCCAAATTTTGACAATAAATTTAACAAAAAAAATGTTCATGCATGTCATAAGCAATTATATCATTGAGAACTATGTTCAGATACGAATCGAACGATATAATTTTTGTTTGTCATCCACTAACATTTTGTCAGTTAAATCTATAGTCAAAATTTAGCACAAATTACAAAGGAGGCCAATAAACCAGGACGGAGGTTGTAGTAACATAGTCTAGAGTAACGTGTATGTTATAGCTAATCTCATTCATAGGAGCAGACTTTGCTATCCATATCCAAGAAGGATGCTACGCACGCCTATAAATACCTATCTACTCCAGCTAGGACTTCGATCTAACACAACCATCATATCCATATCTAGCCCAACAAATGGCGCCTCTCAAGGTGACTGCTGCCGTCTGTGTCGTGCTGGTCCTGATGATCCAGTTACAGGTGCCGGCGGCTGCGCAGGAGATACCATGCGACCAGTGCGGGCCGGGATGTGCCCAGGCGTGCAACGCGCAGGGCCCCTACTTCTGCAACAGCTTCTGCAACATCTTTCCCACCCTGTGCAACTACTGCTTCCTCATCCAAACCGACTTGTGCACTCCCGAGTGCACAAACCTCTGCAGGATCTACTGCGAGTGATCGACCATGCAGGAATGCATCGACATGCGTGGATTCGAGGGTGTCCATGAGCATGCCTGCGATGCCATTGTTATATTTACTGCTCTATGTTCAATAAGTCAATGCCGGTCAGGCTGCATGCATATATTGTGTGCGAGTGCCTGGACTTAGCATTTGATACTGTGTTTAATTTGCTACTATTCCCTTCGCTACAGCATATTACATATTACTATGTTGTGCATCCAATGCATTTATGTTGTATGCCCACCATTTGGTTATCAATCAGACTCGTTTGGAAAATCACATATCCACCAAGGCAAAGTTCAGGTTTCATCTACTTGTGTATAGTTTATCTGCAAAGGTCAAATGTTCCCTTGTTTGGAAGAAACAAAAAAGAGAATATTTCATTAAGGGCCCTATGCCAACGGCTTCCGTACGGTCGTCGACATAGTTTAGCCGTCGGCAGTGATTTTCACCTGACGGCAACGGACGGCGCCATCAAAAATGCTGACGAATCACGGGACGCCGCGTGGCAGAGGTAAGTCGTCGGCATAGAAGGAAATCCTGGCACGTGGCGGCCTCTGGTGACTCCTGGCAGCAGGGGTATGCCGATGGCTTAACCCGTCGGCATATCCCTGCCAGGTGGCGGCTACTGGGCAGCCCTGGGCATATCTATGGATTTGTGCTATTTTTTCCTGTTTTCTCTGTTTTAATTCATTTTGACAGCATTTCAAAATAGAAAATATGGGATTATGCAGAAATATGACAGTTCATCATCTAAACATACTCAAGTTCATCATCATCATTTAAACACACTCAAGTTCATCATCGGCGAAAGCTCATCAACATAAGTAGTGCAAGACATGAAAGGTATGGCACGACGGCCACATGCACGGGTATCATCATCGACATCAAGCAAGACCACCGCCGCCAAAACCACCACTGCCAAGACCACCTCCGCCAAAACCACCACCGCCAAGACGACCTCTGCCAAAACCACCACCGCCAAGACCACCTCCGCCAAAACCGCCACCGTCATGACCACCACCACTCTGCCAGATCGGAGTGACTGGGGTCGATGAAGCAGGACTCGAGCCACCGGTCCCCTACATGTTTGAGAGAAGATTCTAACGGTAAATATGATATGATAGTGTTGAATGAATGAGAACTAGTTTGTCAGTAGTTAGGAAAATGAACTAACCGGACTATCACTGCCTAGTGCCACCCATTCATTGAACGTAGGCACGTGTGGGGGTTCTCCCGCAGGTGGTGGTGGGGGTCTCATTTGTGGTGGATCCGTGCGGTTACTCCAAGACGCCAACATAGCTCGGATGTTAGTTAAACAAGCAAACTAGAAGGTCAGAAGGAATGAAAGTGCAAAAATTTAGCTTGGTTTTAAGAGGGCAAAACTAACCGTCATCATCTGACGGTTGTAATCATCGTTTGCCTTCACTCGTTGCAAGTACTCCAGCACCTCGAGACTCCTATGCTCGACAAAGGCCTTATATGCCTACAAAATGTAGGCTGTTTCTAAGTGAGCAATGCTGAAAATAAACTGAGAAAGTTAGAGAGAAAGAAGATAAAGGGGAAGTACTTACAGCATGCTAGCGGGCTAAGGGAGGTTGCGAACACCCCGTACTCTCTAACGGGCTTGGGTTGGTAGCCCGAAGCCGTGTGTACGAGACCGAAGGAGTGATCAAGCCATCAAAACACAGATACCGGCCATGGGACTTCCCCTGGATGGCCAACACCGCCGTGTCGTCGATCTGAGAATGGACGACGTGAGGAGCATCCGGACCAGGCGGATGCAACCTCTGAAACTGCTAAGTGTAAGACTCCAGGTGCTCGTCAGTCTTGCCGTAGTACTGGCTCTCGCCGTCCTTGCGATCACTCCGCTCGCGGGCCAGCTTCCATGACTCAATGTCTGAGAGCGGCCTCTCAAACTGGTCCTCCTGCAACGTCAAACAGAAGATAGCCATACATAAGAACATGATGGTAAAGAAGAACAAAAATGCATGATGCATATAGATATACCGTCATGGCCTTGAAGCCCCAGTGGTTCCTGTTTCCTTGGCCGTGTGTCCTGTCTTTTCCACGGTTAGCCTGGGCCTTGCTGCTCTTGGCAGCAAACTCTGCATCGTCGCCGAGCCACCTATCCACCAAACTCGCCCATCTGTCATCCTTTCCATAGCACCAACGAGGAATAACCTATGCAAATTTTGGAAGCATGACATGTGAGCGCGAAACATACAATTGACTGCTTGAAACAATGAAAAGTCAGTAATAGTTACCTTCATGAACTGCTCCCTGTTCAAGGTAAGTCGTTGCCTCTGCGCTTGAGTTTTGGTCATCTTTTGATGAAGGTAGCTATGGTAGTACTTCGAGACGGCAACCCAGCGCACCTCATACTGCAACTGACGAGCTTTCTTCTTCGCAGCCGCTAGCAAGACCACATCGGCTCTGGCCTTGTGCTCGTCAAGAACTCTATAGAGCTGCTGCAATCATGCATAAAACCAGAAGAAAACAAGGCATGAGTTGAGTGATTCAATGATAAACTGTGGACAAAATTGAAGACAAGTGATTCAGAAGAGAACTTACCCAAAATTTGCTAATCACGGCCTTAGCGGCCGCCCCGTACTCCACGTGGCTGTAAGCCTCGTAGTGGGCCCAACTCATGGCCAAAACCCGCAGCTGCAGGTCCCTGTCTGGCCAAAGACAGAATTGGCCCGGCCAAAACTCCTTCAACAGGACAGTGATAAGGCTATTCGGTTTATGGCCCTTTCCGTGAAGGATCCAGTTCCTGCAAAAGAATCAAAGGATTGCCATTTGTACAATAAGAAAATGTTGTCATGTGTTGAAAATATGATTGAGAGGCACTTACTCTGTCCCCGCAGGTTCAATGAGCCACTTGTGTGCCTTGATAGAAGGTGGTGTAGGTACTTCGGCAGTACCATGCAGCCACCCCTTCGGAGCACCCGGTGGCAAGTCACCCCGCAACTCAGGGTCAACCTCCCCTCCACAACCCTCCTAGCCCTCCTCCTCACCCTCCTCCTCCCCGGCCTCCACCTCCTCGCCCTCCTCCTCCTCGCCATCAGGGACATACTCCTCCTCCTCAGACTCAGAAGGTGCCTCAGTATAGGAGGGCATCGAAGAAGACCCTCCTATTTCGGACACGGCCCAGATTTTTTTTTGCCCCGGGTGCCTCTCCCCACACCTCCTCCTCCACTAGGGGAATTCCCCCCACCCCCTCCTCCTCTAGGGTCTCCTCCCCCCGACCCCTCCACCTCCCTGTGAGGTGTCATCCTCGCGTAGTCGGGAGGGAACCTTGTGGGCTCGTCCACTCCGAGTAAGTCCTTTGAATTTAGTGAGGAAACTGGCGCCGCCGGTCTTGCCCATGATTAGCCAACCTGCATTGAGAGGAGAATAAACAATTAGAAAGGATATCAAATAAACAAGCATATAGGAAAGAACATTAATAACAGAAGATCACATTAAGCATACAGGAAAGAACATTAATAACAGAAGAGCACATTAAGCATACTATTGTAATGATCATTAAAAGAATTTACATTTTCTAGAACCCATATGAATCATCACTATTGTAATCTATTTGTCGACGCATATCTTCTTCGTTTTCTGACGGAGGTGGAGGCTCTTCCTCATCGTCAACGTCTTCATTTAACTTTTCAAGCGTAATTATGTCTCTTTGATTCACTAGTGCCTCACCATCAATCCGTGCGTCGTCGTCATTTGGGTCCAGGTCAACATAACCCAAGTCATCATCCTCCTTGTTTCGGACCATGTCATGGTGTTCTCTTGAAAGAACACTCTCTCGTATGTCATGGGGTTTATGTGAAGGAAATATGCCCTAGAGGCAATAATAAAGTTATTATATATTTCCTCATATCATGATAAATGTTTATTATTCATGCTAGAATTGTATTAACCGGAAACATAATACATGTGTGAATACATAGACAAACAGAGTGTCACTAGTATGCCTCTACTTGACTAGCTTGTTAATCAAAGATGGTTATGTTTCCTAACCATGGACAAGGAGTTGTTGATTGATTAACAAGATCACATCATTAGTTGAATGATCTGATTGACATGACCCATTCCGTTAGCTTAGCACACGATCGTTTAGTATGTTGCTACTGCTTCCTTCATGACTTATACATGTTCCTATGACTATGAGATTATGCAACTCCGTTTACGGAGGAACACTTTGGTACTACCAAACGTCACAACGTAATCGGGTGATTATAAAGGAGTACTACAGGTGTCTCCAAAGGCAGATGTTGGGTTGGCGTATTTCGAGATTAGGATTTGTCACTCCGATTGTCGGAGAGGTATCTCTGGGCCCTCTCGGTAATAAACATCACTTAAGCCTTGCAAGCATTACAACTAATGAGTTAGCTGTGAGATGATGTATTACGTAACGAGTAAAGAGACTTGCTGGTAACGAGATTGAACTAGGTATTGGATACCGACGATCGAATCTCGGGCAAGTAACATACCGATGACAAAGGGAACAACGTATGTTGTTATGCGGTCTGACCGATAAAGATCTTCGTAGAATATGTAGGAACCAATATGGGCATCCAGGTCCCGCTGTTGGTTATTGACCGGAGACGTGTCTCGGTCATGTCTACATTGTTCTCGAACCGTAGGGTCCGCACGCTTAAGGTTTCGATGATGCTTATATTATGAGTTTATGAGTTTTGATGTACCGAAGGAGTTCGGAGTCCCTGATGAGATCGGGGACATGACGAGGAGTCTCGAAATGGTCGAGACGTAAAGATCGATATATTGGACGACTATATTCGGAGTTCGGAAAGGTTCCGAGTCATTCGGGTATTTTTCGAGTCTGGGAGAGTTACGGAATTCGCTGGGAGAAGTATTGGGCCTTGATGGGCTTTAGTGGGAAGAGGAGAAAAAGGCTGCTGCGCCCCCTCCCTCTAGTCCGAATTGGACTAGGGAAAGGGGCCGCCACCTTCCTACTCCTCCTATTCCTTCTCCTTCCTCCCTCTTGGAGGACTCCTACTAGGACTTGGAGTCCTAGTAGGACTCCCCTTCTGGCCGCACCTTTGCCTTGGCGGCCTCCTCCTCCTCCATCCTTTATATACAAGGGCAGGGGACACCCCATAGGACACACAAGTTAGATCTACGGATCGTTCCTTAGCCGTGTCGGTGCCCCTTCCACCATATTCCACCTCGGTTATACCGTCGCGAAGCTTAGGCGAAGCCCTGCCGATGAAACATCAAGATCGTCCCACGCCGTCGTCTTGTGGAACTCTCCCTCGACACTCGGCTGGATCGGAGTCGAGGGACGTCATCGAGCTGTACGTGTGTCAAGAACTCGGGGCGCCGAGTAACGGCGCCGGATCGGTCGGATCGCGAGGAGAACGTCGACTACTTCCTCTACGTTGTGATCGCTTCGCCGGGTCTCACGAGGGTGCGTGAGACAACACTCTCCCCTCTCGTTGCTATGCATCACCATGATCTTGCGTGTGCGTAGGAAATTTTTTGAAATTACTACGTTCCCCAACAGTGGTATCCGAGCCTAGGTTTTTATGGTTTGATGTTGTGGGCGATACAAGTCATACTACCTACCAGCATGTCATACTTTGGTTCAGCGGTATTGTGAGATGAAGCGGCCCGGACCGACATTACGCGTACGCTTACGCGAGACTGGTTTCACCGCTACGAGCACTCGTTGCTTAAAGGTGACTGGCGGGTGTCTGTCTCTCTCACTTTAGTTGAACCGAGTGTGGCTACGCCCGGCCCTTGTGAAGGTTAAAACGGAGTCTATTTGACAAACTATCGTTGTGGTTTTGATGCGTAGGTAAGAACGGTTCTTGCTAAAGCCCGTAGCAGCCACGTAAAATTTGCAACAACAAAGTAGAGGACGTCTAACTTGTTTTTGCAGGGCATGTTGTGATGTGATATGGTCAAGACGTGATGCTATATTTTATTGTATGAGATGATCATGTTTTGTAACCGAAGTTATCGGCAACTGGCAGGAGCCATATGGTTGTCGCTTTATTGTATGAAATGCAATCGCTACATAATGCTTTACTTTATCACTAAGCGGTAGCGATAGTCGTAGAAGCATAAGATTGGCGAGGCGACAACGATGCTACGATGGAGATCAAGGTGTCGCGCCGGTGGCGATGGTGATCATGATGGTGCTGCGAGATGGAGATCACGAAGCACAAGATGATGATGACCATATCATATCACTTATATTGATTTGCATGTGATGTTTATCTTTTATGCATCTTATCTTGCTTTGATTGACGGTAGCATTATAAGATGATCTCTCACTAAATTATCAAGAAGTGTTCTCCTGAGTATGCACCGTTGCCAAAGTTAAATCGTGCCCGGACACCACGTGATGATCGGGTGTGATAAGCTCTCGTCCATCTACAACGGGTGCAAGACAGTTTTGCACACGCGAATACTCAGGTTAAACTTGACGAGCCTAGCATATGCAGATATGGCCTCGGAACACGGAGACCGAAAGGTCGGCGTGAATCATATAGTAGATATGATCAACATAAGATGTTCACCATTGAAAACTACTCCATCTCACGTGATGATCGGTTATGGTTTAGTTGATTTGGATCGCGTGATCACTTAGATGACTAGAGAGATGTCTGTCTAAGTGGGAGTTCTTAAGTAATATGATTAATTGAACTTAAATTTATCATGAACTTAGTCCTGGTAGTATTTTGCAAATTATGTTGTAGATCAATAGCTCGCGTTGTTGCTTTCATATGTTTGTTTTTGATATGTTCCTAGAAAATTGTGTTGAAAAATGTTAGTAGCAATGATGCGGATTCGATCCGTGATCGGAGGTTTATCCTCATTGCTGCACAGAAGAATTATGTCCTTAATGCACCGCTAGGTGACAGACCTATTGCAGGAGCAGATGTAAACGTTATGAACGTTTGGCTAGCTCAATATGATGACTACTAGATAGTTTAAGTGCACCATGCTTAACAGCTTAGAATCGGGACTTCAAAGATGTTTTGAACATCATGGACCATATGAGATGTTCCAGAATTGAAGTTAATATTTCAAGCAAATACCGAGTTGAGAGATATGAAGTCTCCAACAAGTTCTATAGCTAAAAGATGGAGGAGAATCGCTCAACTAGTGAGCATGTGCTCAGATTATCCAGGTACTACAATCGCTTGAATCAAGTGGGAGTTAATCTTCCGGATAAGATAGTGATTGACAAATTCTCTAGTCACCACCACCAAGTTAGTAGAACTTCGTGATGAACTATAGTATGCAAGGGATGACGAGAACGATTCCCGAGCTCTTCGTGATGTTGAAATCGACGAAGGTAGAAATCAAGAAAAACATCAAGTGTTGATGGTAGACAAGACCACTAGTTTCAAGAAAAGGGCAAAGGAAAGAAAGGGGAACTTCAAGTAGATTGACAAGCAAGTTGTCACTCCCACGAAGAAGCCCAAAGCTGAACCAAAGCCTGAAACTGAGTGCTTACACTGCAAAGGAAATGGTCCTTGGAAGCGGAACTGCCCTAAATATTTGGTGGATAAGAAGGATGGCAAAGTGAAAAAGGGTATATTTGATATACAGGTGTTTGATGTGTGCTTTACTAGTGTTTATAGCAACCCCTCGGTATTTGGTACTGGTTCAGTTGCTAAGAGTAGTAACTCAAACGGAGTTGCGTAATAAGCGAAACTAGCTAAGGGTGAAGTGACGATGTGTGTTGAAAGTAGTTTCAAGATTGATATGATCATCATCGCACACTCCTGTACTTTCGGGATTAGTGTTGAACCTAAATAAATGTTATTTGGTGTTTGCGTTGAGCATGAATATGATTTGATCGTGTTTATTGCAATACGGTTATTCATTTAAGTAAAAGAATAAACTGTTGTTCTGTTTACATGAATAAAACCTTATATGGTTACACACCCAATGAAAATGGTTCATTGGATCTCGATCGTAGTAATACACATATTCATAATATTGAAACCAAAAGATGCAAAGTTAATAATGATAGTGCAACTTATTTGTGGCACTGCCGTTTAGGTCATAATGGTGTAAAGCGCATGAAGAAACTCCATGCTGATGGTATTTTGGAATCACTTGATTATGAATCACTTGATGCTTGCGAACCGTGCCTTTTGGGAAAGATGACTAAAACTCCGTTCTCCGGAACAATGGAACAAGCTACTGACTTATTGGAAATAATACATCTTGATGTATGCGATCCAATGAGTGTTGATGCTCGTGGCAAGTATCGTTATTTTCGACCTTCACAAGATGATTTGAGCAGATATGGGTATATCTTCTTGATGAAACATAAGTCTGAAATAGTTGAAAGGTTCAAAGAATTTCAGAGTGAAGTGGAAAAATCATCGTAACAAGAAAATAAAGTTTCTGCGATCTGATCGCGGAGACGAATATTTGAGTTACGAGTTTGGTCTTCAATTAAAACAATGTGGAATAGTTTCACAGCTCACGCCACCTGGAACACCACAATGTTATGGTGTGTCCAAACATCGTAACCGCACTTTATTTCTATGATGTTTCTTACTGATTTACCAATATTGTTTTGGGATCATGCATTAGAGACAGCTGCATTCACATTAAATTGGGCACCATCTAAATCCGTTGAGACGACACTATATGAACTGTGGTTTAGCAAGAAACCCAAGTTGTCGTTTCTTAAAAGTTTGGAGTTGCGATGCTTATGTGAAAAAGTTTCATCCTGATAAGCTGGAACCCAAATCGGAGAAGTGCGTCTTCATAGAATACCCAAAGGAAATTGTTGGGTACACCTTCTATCACAGATCCGAAGGCAAGATATTCGTTGCTTAAGATGGATCCTTTCTAGAGAAGGAGTTTCTCTCGAAAGAATTGAGTGGGAGGAAAGTAGAACTTGATGAGGTAATTGTACCTTCTCCCTTACTTGAAAGTAGTTTGTCGCAGAAACCGGTTTCTGAGACATCTACACCAAGTAGTGAGGAAGTTGATGATGTTGATCATGAAACTTCAGATCAAGTTACTACAGAACCTCGTAGATCAACGAGTAAGATCCGCACTGAGTGGTACGGTAATCCTATTCGAAATCATGCTACTAGATCGTGACGAACCTCACGAACTATGAAGAAGCGATGGTGAGCCCAGATTCATGAAATGGCTTGAGGCCATGAAATCTGAGATGAGATCCATGTATGAGAACAAAGTGTGGACTTTGGTGGTGTTGCCCGATGATCGGCAAGCCATAGAAAATAAATGGATCTTCAAGAGGAAGACGGACGCTGATAGTAGTGTTACTATCTACAAAGCTCGACTTGTCGCAAAAAGGTTTTTGACAAGTTCAAGGTGTTGACTACAATGAGATTTTCTCAACTGTAGCGATGCTTAAGTCTGTCCGAATCATGTTAGCAATTGCCACAATTTATGAAATTTGGCAAATGGATGTAAAACTGCATTCTGAATGGGTTTCGGGAGGAAGAGTTGTATATGATGCAACGAAAGGTTTTATCGATCCAAAGGAGCTAACAAAGTGTGCAAGCTCCAGCGATCCATCTATGGACTGGTGCAAGCATCTCGGAGTTGGAATATACGCTTTGATGAGTTGATCAAAGCATATAGTTTTATCTGAGACTTACGGTGAAGCCTGTATTTACTAAAAAGTGAGTGGGAGCACTACAGCATTTCTGATAAGTATATGTGAATGACATATTGTAGATCGGAAATAATGTAGAATTATTCTGCAAAGCATAAAGGAGTGTTTGAAAGAAGTTTTTCAAAGAAAGACCTCGGTAAAGCTGCTTACATATTGAGCATCAAGATCTATAGAGATAGATCAAGACGCTTGATAAGTTTTTCAATGAGTACATACCTTGACAAGATTTTGAAGTAGTTCAAAATGGAACAGTCAAAGAAAGAGTTCTTGCCTGTGTTACAAGGTGTGAAATTGAGTAAGACTCAAAACCCGACCACGGCAGAAGATAGAAAGAGAATGAAAGTCATTCCCTATGCCTTAGCCATAGGTTCTATAAAGTATGCCATCTTGTGTACCAGATCTATTGTATACCTTGCCTTGAGTTTGGCAAGGAGTACAATAGTGATCTAGGAGTAGATCATCGACAGCGGTCAAAATTATCCTTAGTGGAATAAGGATATGTTTCTCGATTATGGAAGTGACAAAAGGTTAAATAAGTAAAGGGTTACGTCGATGCAACTTTTGACACTGATCCGATGACTCTAAGTGTCGATCTAGATACATATTGGAAGTGGGAGCAATTAGCTAGAGTAGCTTCAAATGCAGAGCATTGTAGACATAGAAAATTTCAAAATACATAACGGATCTGAATGTGAAAGACCCGTTGACTAAGACTCTCTCACAAGCAAAACATGATCACACCTTAGTACTCTTTGGGTGTTAATCACATAGCGATGTGAACTAGATTACTGAATCTAGTAAACCCTTTGGGTGTTGGTCACATGATGATGTGAACTATCGATGTTAATCACATAGTGATGTAATCTAGATTATTGACTCTAGTGCAAGTGGGAGACTGAAGGAAATATGCCCTAGAGGCAATAATAAAGTTATTATATATTTCCTCATATCATGATAAATGTTTATTATTCATGCTAGAATTGTATTAACCGGAAACATAATACATGTGTGAATACATAGACAAACAGAGTGTCACTAGTATGCCTCTACTTGACTAGCTTGTTAATCAAAGATGGTTATGTTTCCTAACCATGGACAAGGAGTTGTTGATTGATTAACAAGATCACATCATTAGTTGAATGATCTGATTGACATGACCCATTCCGTTAGCTTAGCACACGATCGTTTAGTATGTTGCTACTGCTTCCTTCATGACTTATACATGTTCCTATGACTATGAGATTATGCAACTCCCGTTTACCGGAGGAACACTTTGGGTACTACCAAACGTCTGGCGTAATCGGGTGATTATAAAGGAGTACTACAGGTGTCTCCAAAGGCAGATGTTGGGTTGGCGTATTTCGAGATTAGGATTTGTCACTCCGATTGTCGGAGAGGTATCTCTGGGCCCTCTCGGTAATACACATCACTTAAGCCTTGCAAGCATTACAACTAATGAGTTAGCTGTGAGATGATGTATTACGTAACGAGTAAAGAGACTTGCTGGTAACGAGATTGAACTAGGTATTGGATACCGACGATCGAATCTCGGGCAAGTAACATACCGATGACAAAGGGAACAACGTATGTTGTTATGCGGTCTGACCGATAAAGATCTTCGTAGAATATGTAGGAACCAATATGGGCATCCAGGTCCCGCTGTTGGTTATTGACCGGAGACGTGTCTCGGTCATGTCTACATTGTTCTCGAACCGTAGGGTCCGCACGCTTAAGGTTTCGATGACAGTTATATTATGAGTTTATGAGTTTTGATGTACCGAAGGAGTTCGGAGTCCCTGATGAGATCGGGGACATGACGAGGAGTCTCGAAATGGTCGAGACGTAAAGATCGATATATTGGACGACTATATTCGGAGTTCGGAAGGTTCGAGTCATTCGGTATTTTTCGAGTCTGGGAGAGTTACGGAATTCGCTGGGAGAAGTATTGGGCCTTGATGGGCTTTAGTGGGAAGAGGAGAAAAAGGCTGCTGCGCCCCCTCCCTCTAGTCCGGGTGGACTAGGGAAAGGGGCCGCCACCTTTCCTACTCCTCCTATTCCTTCTCCTTCCTCCCTCTTGGAGGACTCCTACTAGGACTTGGAGTCCTAGTAGGACTCCCCTTCTGGCCGCACCTTTGCCTTGGCGGCCTCCTCCTCCTCCATCCTTTATATACAAGGGCAGGGGACACCCCATAGGACACACAAGTTAGATCTACGGATCGTTCCTTAGCCGTGTCGGTGCCCCTTCCACCATATTCCACCTCGGTTATACCGTCATGCTTAGGCGAAGCCCTCGCCGTGAAACATCAAGATCGTCCTGCACGCCGTCGTCTTGTGGAACTCTCCTCGACACTCGGCTGGATCGAGTCGAGGGGCGTCATCGAGCTGTCGTGTGTCAAGAACTCGGGGCGCCGAGTGCGGCGCGGGATCGGTCGGATCGCGAGGAGAACGTCGACTACTTCCTCTACGTTGTGATCGCTTCCGCTTCAGGTCTACGAGGGTACGTAGACAACACTCTCCCCTCTCGTTGCTATGCATCACCATGATCTTGCGTGTGCGTAGGAAATTTTTTGAAATTACTACGTTCCCCAACATTATGTTGTATTAATCATCATCGTTCGGGTCCGGTAGCTTACCATGTGGCGACACCTTGAACACAACTTCCCAACCCTTTAGGTATTCTTACTGACATTGGTAAGGCAGATAATATACTTGTGTGGCCTGGGTAGCAGCGATAAAGAGATCAGCTCCGGCATAGACGGTTGATGGTTTAAATTCAACTAAACCAACAGAAGGCGTATGTCTCAGAACCTTTTGGGGTCGAACCATCGGTATTTGAACACAGTGAGACTTAGGTGTTCGCGGCCACCTTTGAATGTGAGCTTGTATATTGATCCTACCCTTTCGTAGTAGTCTACTTTATTATCGCCTTCTGTGAAGACTCCGGTTGTTGGTGTACAAAAGTAGGGGCTCTCATTTTGACCCCTTTACTTGTGCACGGGCAGCCAGAGCCCCACCCGCGGCCACACTTAGCAGGGCAGAGGAGAGAAGCCGGAGTACGAAATAACCAAGGGAACGCCAAGACCAGAGACACAAAGAGCAAGAGGGCGAGGTGGACTCCCCCAGCAAGACCCTTGCCGGGACGGCCTCCGCAGCCCCGGCAAGAGCCTTGCCGGGGCGACTTGCCTGACGCCAATCGAGCGCCCCTCCCTTCATCCCAAGGGCACCAACACCATCAACCATGTTGGAACCAAGGCTCGGGAGGCACCTCCGTGGTAGCATGCTGATCTTTGTCAAGATCATGAACACGCAAGATCAGTTGAGGACCAAAAGACGACGACCCTCGGCGAGCTCCTAGCCGAGGAAGTCCACAAGATCCCCGGCAAGACCCTTGCTGGGGATGACCACGACATCACGGCAAGACCCTTGCCGGGGCCCCGGCAATCCCTTGCCGAGGGCATCAGCGGGGCCACAGCCAAGCCCACGCCTGCAAAGATTCCACCGTCGTCCCCATGCAGCTGCTAGCTCAACCAGCTGGGCAGGCACCTGCGTGGTGACGAGCGGCCTCTACACCGACCCAGCAAGCACCTGCGTGGTGGCATGCAGATCCTCCTGAAGGCTCCACCACCGCGGCCCGAACATGGGTAAACGATTCGTGTGCTTCCTGTTAGACCCTCTCGTTGCACAGCCTCGCGCACACCAACCGTAGAAGGGATCCCAGTGATTCCATAGGTGTCAATTCCCTCGACATCTTTCGCGCGCCATGTAGGTGGCGTAGTTGTAGAAATCTGATCTAATTGGAGCAGCACCTTCATCATGGCCGTCGTTCCAAGGAAGAAGACGACCGAGCTTGATGGCACCATCTGCAGACGCGGTGTGTGCCCGGGCAACGACAGAAAAGCTAAGTCATGCAAAGCCTTGAGAAATTTATTTTCATATATAAGGTTATGGTCCTCGGAGGTCCTGCCCTGTGTATGGAAAACCTGCACGCAAAGGGGCCCTTCCGCTATTGGCAATGCCCTTGCTCTGTTACGAGTCCGCTCAACAGCTTAAGCTACCGCATAGAGAACGGCAGGGTGGCCTTTCGCAATTGGCAACGCTCTTGATTCTGACTCGAGTCAAGCTCGACAGTTTGAGCAGCCGCGTTGAGAGTGGTAAGGTGGTTCGCCTGGCATCAAGCACACCCGGCAGGCCATTAAGGATCCGTCCCCAAGGCGCTGCGGCCTGGGTTTACGCGCCGGCAAGCCTACCCGACTAACGTAGGGTGGACATACGATGGAAGATAAAATGAAAATAAGATGCATCGTTTCTAAAAGTACTATAGAGTTATATTACATCAAGTTGCTGCTGCGGTTCTAACTAACGATAGAAATTGTCTTGGTCTTGAACTTGCAGCGGCGGTAAAAAAAAGGGTGCCTAGTCCTGACGCACGCCCTCAACCCTCTGGATTCCGTCGATGCGGCTGATGATGGGCTTGATACGCTCCTCGAGCATCGCGAGGTCTGCACCTCCAGCAAGCTCTCCAGCGCGGCGTCAAAGTCGAGGATGGGGTTCCAGTGCGCCACCTTGGTGAGGACCTTGGTCATGGCACCCCGGCAAAGCTTTCGGGCCTCATCGGCCAGAGAGGCCGCCCTGTTGGAGCGAAACTGCTCCAGGGCCCCTAGGACACCCTCGAAGAACAGGGTCAGCTTGGCGTTGGGACTCACGTTGCGCTCCGGGCAGTACCTCACGTTTGGCATCCCCATGGCAGCCAGCTTCGCGGTCATCCTGCGGGCGACGTCTTCAAGGTGGCTGATCAAGCGCTTCTCGCCCTCCATGAACTCCCTGTGGTTGGCGGCTTCGTTCTTCCGCAGCTCCTTCTCGGCCTCCAGATCCTTGGCCAGGGTCCCTTCCAGGTCCTTGGCCTCCGAGAGCGTCTCCTCAAGGCCCTCTACCTTCAGCTTCAGGCCCTTGATGGACTCGTTGGCCGTGGAGAGTAGCGTGGCCTTGCTGAGGACTGCGGCCTGCGCGTCCGCCAAGGCGCCGTTGTCCGCGTCCCTCTCCCCCGTCAGCTCTAGGGCCTACTTCTTCAGCTCGTCCCGCTCCACCTCCAGCTCCTTCACCTTGTTGCCATGAACCAGAGCCTGGATATTGAGTGCCTCCTTGTGCCTCTGCTCCAGCTCCTTGGTCTGCTGCACGATGAGCTTTTCCACCTCCTCGCCCTTGCCGCGGAGCGTTGCGGCGAGCTTCTCCTCTGTGTGGCAAGGTCCTCCTTCTAGGAGTTCAGCGCGGCCTGATGCTGGGACCGAGCGGCCTCATCCTTGGTAGCCTGGTTCTTTGCCGTCTCCTATGCCTTCTTGATGTCGGCCTGCTTCATGGTGAGCTCCACCTTGCGGTCGGCCAGCTTTTCCTGGGCGGTCCTCAAGTCCTAGCAGGCCTGGCGAAACCAAGCCTGCGTCTCGGCGATGCGCCCCTCGAGGTCCGCCTCAGCCTTGTCCACCACTGCCATCCGGGACTTGGCCTTGTCCAGGCGGGCACAGTGGAGCGCCTGGAGCTTCTAGAAGTTGGCACCCATGGCCTCAAGGAGCCGCTCTTCCTGGGAACCGTCACCACCGGTGCTCGGCTCATCGACAACCTCGAGCCCAGCGGTGGCAAGCACCTCCTCGTCGAACACCTCTCCCTCGGTGGGCGCCCTGGTGCTCGCCGTCCCTGGGAGGTGGACGAACAGGTCGTCACTCACATTCAGGTACCTGCCGGAGCCAGAGGTAGCGGAGGAGGAAGGTTGGTCGTCAACCACCTCCTCCTCGGCAGCGGTCTTGCTGGCCTCCCCGACATGCCCCTTGCCGGCTGACTAGGCGGGCCCCTTGCTACTCTCTTCGGCAGCGGCCTTGTCGGGCTCCCCGGCAAACTCCTTGGCGGCCTCCTCGGCGGCGATCTTCTCGGCCTCCGCCGCGGCGTCCTTGGCGACATCCTCAATGATGGTGTCTATGTCCTCCTGGTCCGCCAGGGGAGGATCTGGATATCGGGAAGGGGATGAGGCGGAGCCAAGACCAAGACTCAAGAAGAAGAAAAGGCAGGATGGGAGGCAAACGACATACCCGTGTCGGGCTGGGAAGAAGTAGCCCCTTTCTCGCCAACATCTGGCGCCGAGCTGGAGCCTCCGGCGCCCAAGTTCATCTCCTCCTCCTCTGTGTGCATGGACTCAGTGCTTGGCGCCCTTACCGGGGACGCCCTTCGGGGCGGAGTGGTCGATGGGGGCGACGCATTGGGGGTGGCCCTCAGTGGCTCCTTCTGCTACTATCCTCCTCCTGTGATCTCGGCAAGGTCAGCGCCAATGGATCATACCCCCAACACGCGACGACGAGGGGCGAGTGGCGAACTTATGCTGGGTGCTGCTCCGAGGGCTGCTGTCTGGGCTGCTCACGACCACCAGTGGCGTCCTTGAAGTGCCCGCCGAGGGCTGGCCGCCCGCCGAGGACCTGGCCCTCTTCACCCTCCGGGCCAGTGTCTCCACATCCCTGCAAAGATGAAAATAAATCAAGATAAGCGGCACAGCCTAAGGAGCCGGAGATGACAAAAGGGAACAAGATACTTACTCATCCACCACCTCCTCCTCTGCTGCCTTCCTCTTCCTCCTTGGGCCAAGGGACCCAAAGTCAAAGATGACCCTTGACGACCTTGCTAGCCTTCGCAGCCTTGCCGGACCTTTCGGCCTTGCCATCGCGGTTCATGTCGAGCTAGAATAGCCACAGGAAAAGGTGGGCGTGCCCCATCACAGTGAAGTTGTGGTTCAGGCCAGGGGGAAGCCTCATGATGTCTGCCGCGTTTTGGAAGAGCCAGTCCGGCCTCCCCTTGTTGTGCAGAGGAGAGATTCGGCGGTGGAGGAAGTCCACCCCAATCATCTCCAGGGTGAGCCCGGCAACGGTAGCGTGGTTGATCCTGGTGGTGGCGACCTTGAGCTTGTCATCTAGGGCATCAACGTCGCCCCAATCATTCCTGCGAACCGGCGACGCCTGGCGGACCCGACAGAACTCCTGTGGGCCCTCCTCCTCAATCCAACACCATCGGCCCCGCCATTCTTTCCACCTCTCCTTCTGGGCGCCCTCCGAGTATGTCCCTTTGGTCCTTGGGATCCAGGCGACGCAACCAGAGATGGCGCCTCCCTTCTGGATGTGAGGGTAAAAATAATGGCGGAAGAGCGCCGTGATGGGATGAACTCTGGCGAAGCCCTCATAGAGATGGGCGAAAAGAGCCATGCACGCGACGACATTTGGGGTGAAATCCAGGAGGTGGAAACCAAATGTGTGCATGAAATTATTGAAGAAATCGGAGAAAGGGGGGCAGAGGCCGCAAGAAAAATATCGACAAAGAACGGATACCGATTCAGGGCAGCCTCGGTGCAATTGGCGGGGATGACATGCGTGGCTGGGTGCCCCGTCGTCTCCCCCCCGTCTTGCACCCCCACAGGGGCCTGAAGTAGTCCCGTAGTTCGACTGCGTCGACTGTCGTGGGGAAGTAGGCATGTTGCATCCGCCGCGCCGCCAACTCATTCTCCGGCGGCTCCTTCGTCCTGGCGTCCTTGGCCACTCCCTTGCCTTTGTTGGTTTTTGGGGCCATGGCGGTTGCGAGAGGCAAAGGATGGAGGACAGCGGAGGTGCGGCAGTGGAGAGCAAGGGAGAGAGCTTGAGAAGGAAGGAGAGAGGAGCAGCGGTTCCGAGATTGGAGAAGGCACGCGCGGGGGGGGGGGGTAAATGAGCAGTGCACCCGCGATTATTCCTTTTTACGGGGAAGGCACGAGCCGCCTCTTTTCCCATTAACTGTGATGTGACGCATGCGTGCGGAGACCGCCCCACACATGACCCCCATGTCACGCACGACCCTCCACGTCGCGCGTTCAACGCGGGTCGTGGGGAAGCGCAGCGGACGAAACAGTTACTATGGTAAAAATTCGCCCCACCTGCCCACGCACCATTCTGTGCCCAGCCTAACAACGCTTCGCGATATGTGTGGCCCAGGCCCGGGGACTCCTGTGGAAGTGATACCCATTCACATCATATTTTTCATATGTCATGATGGCAGCGTCAAAACCCATGGAAAGCCATCTCAATTCTTCATCCATTGATTCGTTCAAATCATTTCCCTACAAGTTTAGTTCAAATTATAGGGTGCATGAGTTTAATTGGAATTGTACAGTGAAATAGGTAAATAGGGAAGTGTGAAAAATTACTTTCTCCATGAACCACGCAACAAATTTTTTCCTTCCATCAGCACCCTTTCGGAGAAGAGCAAGTTCCTCCGCTTCAGTAGGAGGCAGCATTCCCGTCCACTCTTCATCAACGAATCGACTACAATATGAAAAGCGGTATAAGAAGTAGGCAAAGTGAACATAATGAATTCCTGTCCACCCTTTCGGACGGGAGATGCCTAGGTTACGCGACTTGATGTGAAAACGAAATCTAGTGACATGGAAAAAAAGCAGACAAGGTCATGGAATTGTTGCTCACCCTCGGATGTAGAGGATGTAGTTGATCAGAGGAGGGACGACCGTGGACCAACAACTTCAACGTCGAACATCACTCCACGGAGATGAAACACCACAAATCCTATAAAATTGAGCGAGTGAAAAAAAATTAGATCATCACATATCACATAAAGCATTGACACTATATTATGAACCAACATGAAACAACATCTCAAATTGCAAAAAAGCTTCATTAAGTGTCCTATGAAACAAAATGACCTAACACTAAACATGACAAATAACGTGTCATATGAAACAACATGACAAATACAAAACTTACAAATATTCATCAATACATCCATCTAACAAAATTTCATCGATCCATCCATCACAAATCCATCAAACAAATTCATTTATCCATCCATCAATCACAAATCCATCTAACTAAACATAACAACATTCATCAATCCATCAATCCACCAATATTCATCAATTCATCTAACAAAATTTCATCCATGCATCCATGCACATAACAAATAGTAACAAAATGCAAAAAAAATGAAAAAATAGCTCACCGGGGGCGTTTTGGGCGCCGGTGCAAGCAGCAGCGAGGCAGGGGGGGGGCAGGAAGGGTGATGGGCGCTGGGGCCGCCGCTGCAGGGGTTGGCGGAGGAGGGTTACAAACCCCGGCCGGCACGACGAGGGGCACCGATCCGCCGAGGCCCGACCTTGTGAGGGAGGGAGCGAGGTTGGGGCGGCGTGGACGCAGGTCGGCGAGCGCGGGTGGGGGGCCTGGGGTGACGGTGACGTGAGGAGGGGGCAGAGAGGGTGGTGGTGCCGGCGGCGCGAGGAGGGGGCGGAGAAGGTAGCGGCTGTGGCGCGGGTCGGGGTGGAGCTGGGCGCTAGTTGCGAAGGGGGTCGGGATGGATCTGGGCGGCGGCGGCGCTGGTGGCGGTGGAGTGGGGCTGCGGCGCGGGTGGGGGGCCTGGGGCGACAGCGACGGGACGGCTTGGGGTGGCGGGGGTCACGACGTGGGGATGAGCAGAATGAGTGGAGGGCGTTGCATCCCGTGTGGATAAGACAGAGTATGCCGACGGCTTTGCCGTCGGCATAGGTGTCGTTGCCATGTGGCCACCTATGCCGACGGCCAAGCTGCAGGCATACCTATTTTTCAATATGTTTTAACATCAACTTTAATTTCTAAAACTCCTACCATTTTTTTAAAACACTCACTGTCCTTCCTACCCTCCGAAAGGTACCGACGCATCGGTTTCACCCCTCCAAGTGCCGGCGACATCGCCGTCGGTGAGGGGGGGCCAAACCCCAGAGCCCATATATCTATACCGCAGAACGTTTACCCCTGTCATTTGTGAGAGGGGCAACACCCCGGAGGTGCGTGTCGCCTATTCAGACATGCCACCACACAACCCTGCATGTATTAGGGGCTGGTGTGATGATCCGGTGGCATTGCTACCCCCCTCCTAGGGACCCTGTTGGGGATATTACCACTAGGTATAAACCGGCCAGTTTGGGCCGAGTTAACTCTGTTAGTGGTATAAGCAGAGAAAGGCCCAAGGCCTGTAGTCGGTTTAGAACTTGTAGCCGTAAACCGGCCTGATGTATAACTTTTTGTATTGTAAGTTAGGGATAGAGAGATACCAACCGGGATACGAGTATGAACCAGTTGGGACTCTATGAACCGACGGGCGTCACTCGTGTATATAAGGGACGACCGGCGACGGTTCAAAGACGACAACCACAACTCGAGCCTAAGCGAAGCTTGTTTGCTCCCTAGCCATCGAGACCACATCAATTCCATCACAACTAGACGTAGGCTTTTACCTTCATCGAAGGGGCCGAACTAGTATAAACCCTTGCGTCTTTGTGTCCGCTTTAACCCCTTCAAGTAAACCCGTAGCGATGGCTCCATGACTAAGTCCTTACGCTAGGACATCTGCCGTGACAAATCCACGACAGTTGGCGCCCACCGTGGGGCTATCGCACGATGGTTTGACGATCTTGGAAGGCAAGCTCAAAGGACTCGAAGGCTACGTCGTGGGCCGGATGACCAAGAGTCGTCGCGGCCGGATCTACATCGACGACGCCGGTTGGGGTCCCGAGGCCGATTCAATCGAGTACGGATACCGGGTCCCCTTCAGTGGCATACATGTTTTCATCGGCAAGATCGGGAGCCGGGCTGAGCGGATATCTGCACCGACCTCGTCGAGACGGCTCGGCGTCGCGACCTGCCCGAGTTAAACCGGCCGTGAAGCATGTCTTCGTTGGAGTCATCCACGGAGGAGAACACGATGCCGGTTCAGAACACGGTAGTGAGACCGTCGTTTATTCCGGCGACGAATCTTCAACAGGAGAGACCGAGTCATTGTACCACCGCGGGGCGATATGATCGGGGCTGTTCCGACGGCGACGAGATTCGGACCCCCAAGCCGTTCAACGGGTTGGAATATTCATGGCGATGCGCAGCAGCGAACCACTCTTCAACCGCAGCAGCGATGCTTTACGGATCAGCGGCGGCAGCGGCCGCAGGGGCGAGGAGGCCCGGTCGCCCGCCGGTTCAAGTTTTATCGATCTGTTTGATGCACTAGCTGCGCTTATGGCGAGAGGACAACCCGGCGGATCGGGAGGCTCATAATGCGGAAATGCGAAGGTGAAAGAGCAGATCCGCAAGCCAAAGCGGATCTAGCGTCAGAGAAGGAGCGTATGGCCGCAGAGCGGGCCGCTCTGGACGCCCAGGCTTACAAACTCATGCTTGACCAGAGTGCGTCGCAGGAGGTGTTGAAGCGGAAGTATAGGTCACGCCTGCCATTAGGATTTGATCCTAGAAATCTCTTTCAGACCCCGGGAGCTGGACCTAGTAATCCGCCCCAGCACAGGGAGGTAAACCCGATTGAGGCGCCAGGAGCAGGAGCGACGGCCCAACCACGCCTGATGGAGCCTCCTCAGCAGAACATGATGGTTCCTCCACCGGTACAAACACCCCCAGGTCATTATTCTAATCCTATGGTCAACCTTGTCGCAGCCGCCGCACGATTGGAGGCTATCCCAGTCGAAGGAGATTCCCCACAAGCAGTTGAGACACGCCGGGTTAAGGAGCTTCTCCGGACTGCACTGATCCAACAGGAGGCGTATTCATATAGCCGTGATCGGATTCATTCTACGCCCGTCCGAACCGGAGCTACAGCAGGCGTATGGATGAACCGGCCATATCAAGCAACGCGCGGGACCGTGAAGCGGCCCGTGGCAATCATCAGACGGGTGGCATTCGTGATGCTCAGGAGGTGGTGGACCGGGCCCGGGCGCGCAGGGAGGCCGAGTTAGCGGCACAGGATGACGCGGGTCAGCATACACCGGTTCGCCCTACCACCTTCGCCGGACCAGGAGCCGCATCCGCTTTAGGGGTGCCCTGTTTGATCCCCGCTTTACGCAATGTGCGCCTGCCTAAAGACTTTAAGGGTCCACGCAAGGTGCCGAATTACACCGCTGATCTGTCCCCTGAAGCGTGGGTTGAGAGTTATGAGATGGCCATGGAGATGCTAGATGTCGATGAGACCGCGTGTGCAAAGTACTTCACCATGATGCTGGAAGGCACGGCTCGTACTTGGTTGAAGAGCTTACCGCCCAATTCTATCAGTTCATGGGCGATTCACGGGCCGGTTTATTCGAACTTCAAGGATACGTGTAAGCAGCCCAAATCCATAGTAGACCTGGCGGCTTGTGTCCAGGAGGAAGGAGTCAACAACCCGTTGGATACGCCGTGTTTCGAGATTTTGCACTCCTCGACAGGGATCAACGCCGACTCTGCAATCTTAACATTAGAAGGCAATCGCCGGTTTGAGCCTTTAAAATTGAAATTGGGGCGCATGAAGCGGTTACAGTAATGACATGGGAACCCTCATGGCCGCTTTGGTGAAGTATGCCGATTCGGATAGTACCAAGGATCCCGAGGCTGATGATGATGAAGCAAGGAAGGGAAAGAAGAACGGCAACTCCAAGGGGCAGCAGTACAAACCGGCGGGTCATGGAAACGGAGGCAAGCGCAAGGCAGATGGCAACCCGGATTTCGTGGCCAACACTAATGCACAAGACAGGGGGCAGCGGCGCAAAGGCAAAGCGAATCGGGGCCCAAATCATAATGCGAGCCGTTTGAATTACTTATTGAATCAACCTTGCCCCAAGCACGGGACGAAGGAGTCCCCATCGAACCATCTCTGGAAAGACTGTTATATTTGCAGGAGTTCAAAAATTCTAATACTTTCCGGTATGACCAGGGATCAGGTGGCGGTTCAGGACCCGGTTTCCACGGGCCGGGTCACGATGGAGCTTCCGGTTCAGGTCTTAACCAAGGCGGTCACAATAGTCAGAATAATCAGAGCGGCCAGCAGCAGCAACAGCAGTCGGGCTATCAGAGCCAACCAAAGCAGTTGAATAGTGGGCAGTATCATGTTTTCACAACTAGTTTGGATAAGCGCGATCGAAAGCTTCACAAGCGAGCAGTAAACACTGTTGAACCGGCCTTGCCGCGTTATTTACGCTGGTCGGAGTAGCCTATCGTGTGGAGCAGAGAGGACCATCCCCCCCGGGTTGATAATCCGGGCCAGCTGGCATTGGTGGTAGACCCTCAGGTGGGGGGCTATAAGTTCACTAAGGTGCTTATGGATGGAGGAAGCAGTATTAATATACTATACTATGGAACTTTCCGTCGCATGGGTCTAATAGACAAGGATCTCAGACCGTCCAATACAGTGTTCCATGGTGTAGTACCAGGCAAATCTGCTTATCCTGTTGGTAAGATAGCCCTGGATGTGGCTTTTGGAGACGAGCACGATTCCCGGTCTGAAAAGCTAACTTTTGAAGTAGTAAAATCCGAGTCCATATCATGCCTTGTTTGGGCGGCCGGCTTATGCTAAGTTCATGGCACGACCTTGTTATATCTACTTGCAGCTCAAAATGCGGGTTACAAAGGAACGATAACGGTGCATGGAAGCCGCCGAGTCGCTTTGGAATGTGAGGAAGGTGATGCAGCTTATGCGAGGCGGTGCGTGCCACGGAGGAGTTGAAGTTCTATAAGGACAACGTTGATCCGGCAGATATGACCCCTTTAAAGAAACCAACTACGGAGCATGAATCGGATCTGAAATTTAAATCGGCAGCGGAGACCAAGCTTGTTGACTTCGTGCCAGGCGATTCGTCCAAGCAGTTCACTGTCAGTGCCAACCTGGATCCCAAATAGGAAAGCGCGCTCATCGAGTTCATCCGTGAGAACCGGGATATCTTTGCATGGAAGCCGTCTGACATGCCAGGTGTACCGAGGGAACTCGCTGAGCACACACTTAATGTGGATCCTAAATATAAACCGGTGAAACAGTTCCTCCGCCGGTTTAACGAAGAAAGGTGCAAAGCCATTGGAGAGGAAGTAGCCAGGCTTTTGGCAGCTGGCTTTATCATTGAAGTGTTTCATCCAGAGTGGCTTGCTAATCCGGTGTTGGTCCTTAAGAAAAATGGCACCTGGCGTATGTGTGTGGATTACACAGATCTTAACAAAGCCTGTCCATCGGATCCTTTTGCCCTCCCCCGCATTGATCAGATTATTGATGCCACGGCAGGATGTGAGCGTTTAAGTTTTTTGGATGCATACTCTGGATATCATCAGATCAAAATGGCGGTTAAGGACCAGGAGAAAACAGCGTTTATAACTCCCTTTGGAGCCTTCGCTATGTATCTATGCCTTTTGGGCTCAAGAGCGCCCGAGCTACTTATCGGCGGTGTGTATGCGAAATTGCTGCATACACACGATCGGCGCAATGTGCATGCTTACGTGGATGATATTGTGGTAAAATCAAGACAAAAGGAGACAACGGTGGGCGATTTGAAGGAAACCTTCGACAACTTGCGCATTTACAAGATGATGCTTAATCCGGCCAAGTCGCGTCTTGGTGTTCGGCGAGCAAGTTATTGGGGTTTACGGTGTCTAACAGAGGAATTGAGGCTAATCCGGAGAAAATTAAAGCTATTACTTCCTTGGCTAAACGAAGTGTATCAATGATGTTCAGCGTTTGGCGGCGCGAATTGCTGCGTTGAGCGGTTTATCGGCCGCCTCGGAGAAAGGCCATCCTTATACCGAATCTTTGAGAAAAGCAGATAATTTAAATGCGAGTCCGGCTCTTGTGAAGCTTTGAGGATTTAAAGCGGCAATTGGCCAATCCGCTGTTCTTGCGGCTCCGGTTGACAAGGAGCCCTTTGTTGTTATATGTGGCAGCCAATGCTCGGCGATGGCGTGGCTATTGTGGTGGGCGCAAGGAGGCGAGCAAGGAGTATCCGGTTCAATGGCGGTTTATTATATCGATGAGGTGCTTATTGAGTCCAAGCAAAGGTATCCGCATTGGCGAAGCTAGTCTATGGTGTTTTTATGGCGGTCGGAAACTGAAGCAATATTTCCAAGGCACCCTATCACGATGGTTAGTTCAGCTCCTTTGGGTGATATCATCTGAACCGGAGGCGATCGGCGGATTGCCAAATGGGCCATAGAGCTTGGGCGCATGGACTAAAGTATATACCACGCACAGCGGTGAAGTCTCAAGCACTTGTTGATTTCATTAATGACCGGCGGAGTTACAAGCACCAGAGGAGAAGCCGCATCACACATATTGGACTATTCATTTCGACGGATCCAGCGGTTGGAAGGCTCGGGGTCGAGTCGTTTAACTTCCCCACGAGGTGATAAGTTTTATTCGTTCTCCGTTTAATGTTCCTTGTACTAATAATGCAGCTGAGTCTGAAGCCTTTCTCCATGGCCTCCGGATGGCTAAGGAGATGAATTTAAGCCGGGTTAAGTGCTTTGGTGACTTCGGACACAGTGGCTCGGCAAGTATCGGCACTTGGGACTCTAAGGACCCGCTTATGGCTGCATATCGTCGAGAAGTGGATAATATTGCAGGTTGCTTCAAGGGTTATCAAGTCGATCATGTGGATCGCCGGAAGAACGGCGGCGGACGCTTTAAGCGGTTGGGTTCTCAGCGTAAACGGTCCCGCCTAATGTCTTTTGGGCGTCTTGCACAACCCGTCGATCCGGCTCCTGGCGAAGCGGTTGGCTATTCTGATCCAGAGGCTCGATTGGTGGCAACATTACATGCTGTTCGGATTGGGCGATTCCTTTTCTTGCGTATATGACTCGAGGAGTTGCGAAGATGAGATTCGGCGAACATGATAATCCGGCGCTCAAGTCTATGACGATTCTTAATGGTGAGTTGCATCATTGCGATGTATCGTAGGCGTTCCAACGTTGTGTTTCCCCGAGGAAGGCTGTGAAATCTTAAGAGAAATCCATGAAGGGATTGTGGACATCACGCCGGTTCAAAGTCCACGGTGGCAAAAGCGTTCCGTCCACGGATTTTACCGGTTGACCGCTGCACGCCGATGCGGAGGACTTGGTTAAGCGGTGTGATGGATGTCGAAAATTTTCAAGGCGTGCTCATGAACCAGCACAAGAGTTGAGGATGATCCCAATAACGTGGCCGTTTGCAACTTGGGGGCTAGATATGGTCGGACCATTTAAGCGATCCAAGGATAAGAAGACCCACTGTTGGTGGCGGTGGACAAATTTACCAAGTGGGTTGAAGCGAGCTGTCGGCCAAGTGTGACGGCAACAGCGGTGCGATTCATCAAAAGGTGATTTTCGGTTTGGCTTTCCACACAAGATCATTCGACAATGGCACTAATTTATCCAAGGGTGCTATGAAAGAGTTCTGTGAACGTGAGCACATCCGACTTGACGTGTCGTCAGTGGCTCATCCCCAGTCCAATGGGCAGGCAGAACAAGCTAATCAAGAGATCTTACGAGGCATCAAACCTTAGCTTATGGTTCCGTTACAACGAACACCAGGGTGCTGGGTTGAAGAGCTACCATCAGTGCTATGGAGTATCAATACTACGCCAAACCGGTCCACTGGATATACACCATTTTTCATGGTCTACGGGCGAGCAGTTCTTCCCGTGATATCCGCACGATTCGCCCGTGTAGCGGCTTATGTTGAAGCGGACAACGAGGCGGCACGGCGGGGCGCTTTGGATCTATTGGATGAAGAGCGTGATATGGCAGCTGCTCGTTCGGCGATTTACCAAAGAAGATCTTCGTCGTTATCACGATCGCGGGTTAAAACCAAACCTTTCAAGAAGGGGATTTGGTGCTTCGCCTCATCAAGACCGAACGGATATGCACAAGTTATCCCGCCTTGGGAAGGACCTTTTGTGGTCGACAGAATCTACACAACGGATCATACTATCGATTGATATTCGAGGCGTCAAGACTCACGTACATCGAGGAGGAGACCAACGAGCCGTGGAATATAGCTCATCTTGACCTTACTACACTTGAGTCATCGGCTCTACTTATGTACATATCATGACAATGTATATATTATCTTGATATAATAAAACCGAGCCTCAGCTAAAGCGGGGTCTCTGTCTTTCTTATCATGCGTGGTTACATGGAGTGATTACTGTTTTTAAAGCGGCCTCCGGTTTACCCTTGACATTTGTTTTTATCACTTGGGGGCTTGGTGGTATGCGAACCAATGCAACACCTCTTGATAGGCGAAAGCCACCAGATCATTGGGGACACGGTCAAGTCTGAACCGGTCACGCCTCTTGGTCGGCCTATAGGGCCGAGTCATTTGGGGCTTGGTGAACCCGAACCAATGTCATGCCACTTGGCGGCGTACTCGCCAAGAGTCTTTGGGGACTGGCCGACCGCACCATCGCTACGCCGGGGAGCTTGGTTGCGTCGACCATGGTAATGCCATCGGACCAGCTCAGTAAAGCTTTTCTTTTGCAAAAAGTTATTGCCTTTGTTGCCATATTTTCTCATAATTGGTATTCGATTTTTTGTTGCGTTTTTTAACCCGACAAACGTTTTTTATCCGGTTCAACTGTCAGTAACAAATTGACATGACACGGTTTAATCTTACGCTGGAGTTTATCTGCCCGGTTTACCTTTTTCCTGTTAATCATCACTGAATAACAAGGGGGCTTATGCTGATTCAGCACGGTTTATATGGGAGTTGTTCTCTCCCCGCTTTACAGACGGTCATGGTTTTAAGGCCTCCGCTTTAAGTTTGGCTCAGCCAGCTTCATGCCCAGACACGGCAGGTATTTGTATCACATATTTGTTGGATTCCTGATATATATTAAATATCATAAACCGGCTGGCGGTATCACTGCCACCGAGGTTCAAATTTTTCTGGTTGCAGGCAATACGAATCAAGCAAAGGTTTAGCTGTTTATGCACGAAGGCATATTCAAACGGAAAGTTTTAACTAAAGTTATTACAAGGCAACACGGTGCCCAAGTGAGATCATTGTTTTTGGGCAAACCGCCAACGACAGATATTTAAACCGGCCACCGGTTCAAGCCTGCTCTTCATCCTCCGCCGCTTCGGCCTCCTCGTCTCTACCCATTGGCTGGAAATCAACAGTGGTCCAGTCGATTCCCATTAGCGCTTGGAAAACAGCCTCTTCGTGGATCAGAGAAGACGGTTCAATGTCAGGAGCGTAAGTATGCTTACGGATTGGAGGGATCAGATTTTCTGCTTCAAAGGTTGGGGCAGGCACTCGCTTGTTTTGATCGTTGTATTGTGCTTGGTAATGCTCCAAATCGGCTTCTTCGGCCAGCTGACAAGCTAGAGGGCGTACTGCACGGTTTATAGCCCGTAAATCCTCTTCATTGAAATCAGAACCATCTTCTTTAACACTGGGATAGCCTTGAGCTGCTTCCACAGGATCAAAGTCTGGTACCCATGCCTTGGCTCGGATCAAGGCGTTAATGGCTCCGGTTCGAGCAGCAGATTTTTTCACCTCTTCAATCCGGGTAGGAAGCATGGACAGCCGGTTCAGAGTATCTTGAATCAAGGAAGGTGCCGGATTGTTATGTGAGGCTGTGGTGATGATACGCTGGGCTCCGGTATATAACTGTTCTACTAAGGTGTAGACAGCCTTCAGTTTCTTCCGCACATCATTTCCTAAGTGCCCAATGCGAGTGCCTACAAACAGTAAACGGTTAGTTTTAAACCGAGAGTAATAATACAGCAGGTGCTACACATCACAACTGTTCCAAGGAAGCTTACCAAAGATTGCCGCAGTCATAGAGTGTACTTGCCGCTTCGGTGTCGGATCATCTACCACCGGTTTAAGGGCAGCTTCAGATTTTACGCTTTCGTTTGATCAAATTGGCCTTCTCGGTGGCCCATCCGCATGTTCTTTCTTCAAGCTTTCCTTCACTTGTTTAGCAGCGCTCAAAGCACTGGTTAACTCTTTCTTGGCCTTCTCTGTTTGACTGCTTTGGGTTTTCAAAGCAGCTTGTAAATCGGCAATCCGGTCATCTTTGATTTTCACCTCACACGTGTATCGATAGTATGTTCAGCCGAAATTCAAGAAAGTCAAAGTCCCAACCACACAACACAGGTTATATGCTTGACACTTGGGGGCTAATGTACCTTCGATTTTTATATTACTACTAGATGGCAAAGTCCCAAGCTCAATACAAGTATTCAACTTGGCACTTGGGGGCTAATGGCTATTTGATCTAGCAATGTTTCCAAAGGCAGTTCTTATTGAAGACCGGTTTAAATATGCACAGTTAAACCGGCCCTTGGTGCTATGCAGGTAGATTTCAAAGTTGTTAAGGAATATAGTCAAGTCCCTGTTTGATCAAGATTACAAACCGGCCCTTGGGGGCTACAAGAACTGATATACTGGCGGTAAGAAAAGGAGTGAGTTACCTCAAACTTGTCCCTCATTAACTTGACCAGGCCAGCTTCATAGTCACTGCTAGTATAAAGCCGGTTTAAATAGCTAGAATGAAGGTCTTGGGCGCTTAAAGCAGCATATGTTTCCAGTTCAACATCCCATTTTCCTTTATTCAAGGTGGAAATATCTTCTTTCACAGAGTGCCTGGTTAAGGTTGCAGGATTCCCCGGTTCAGAGCGGCCCATACCAGTAATCACAACGTCATCATCTTTTGACTCGACGGATTGTGTGGGCACGGCCGTTTTAGTAGCAGGATGCGAGGTTTATCAAACCGGACGGTCTGGCAGGTGGATCGGCGAGATTGAAGTGTTGATGAGCCTCTTTGAGAATCACCTCTTCTTGAACCGGAGGATCATTGGGAATGTCTGCAGAGGCAAAATTTTCAAGATCCGGCGCTCTCATGATCTCGAGGCGGCAGCTCTTGACCGTTTTATCCAACCGGGCCTTCTTGCTTGGTTTCGGTTTGGTTCTAAGAGACAAAGAGTCAGGGAAAAAGCATATCCATTACAAAATATATTAGAAAGCATATGGCCGGTTTGACTTACCCGGCGGCTATCTTCAACGGTGGTAGCTGAGTGGCCGAGGATTCACCAGAGGATGAATGGGAAGTGACCTGATAATCGGAGTCGGACGGATTAAGAGGTTGACGGAAGAAACCCGCTTTGGAATTTAAAGCAATAAAAAGGTCGGAAACCTCGGAGCGGCGCTTTCGAACCGGGCTGTTTGGTAAACCGGCAGAGGTAACTACCTGACCACTGTGCCGGGTTGTGCGGCGAGCTTCATGTTCTTTGTCTTCATAAGAAATTTGGGATCCAAATAAGCAAGAGGGTGAGAAAAATTAACTTTCCGGTTCGCCTGGCGAAATTTTGGTAAAGGCAAATTTGCTGAATCGGAAGAGAGAATAGTTACCTCAGCGAATCCTGCGTTGCTGGCTTCAGCATCATCCTGACAAGCATCATCATCAATAAGGCGTGTAAAAAGCAAGCCAAGAGAATCAAGTTCCGGATTACCCACATCATCGTCGATGGCTGGGTCAGATGAAGCAGTGGTCTTTCTCTTATGAGCTGATTTCTTGACAATTTTTGTTTTGGGCCAGGTTGGCCGCCCTGCTTTCTCCACTTTATCTTGTGAAAGTTTCTTGCTCCAAAACGGATTATCACCCTGGATCAGAAGTAATTAAATGTTGGATACATGAAGCAGTAACAGGTTTAATGATGAAGCAACTAGAAACTTACCGCAGTGGTTTGTTGGTGGTGCGATGAGGAGCTAGACCGGTTTGAGCACGAGAGGTGCTCCGGTTCATTCAACATCCTTTTTACCGAGTCTCAGAACTTCATCATCGAAAAGTTCGAGTTTTGTGTGTCGGAGTGGGTCGTCGACGCTGCGGTGTCTTGGCACATCAAACCGAACGCCGGCTCGAGGCGAGATGCCCCATGATAACCAGCAGCGTGCAAGATCAATTCGATCAAACCGTTGGCCATAAAGGCTCGGGCGTGGGCGATTGCGGGGCATATTTGCTTCTATCTTTGGCGCTTAATCTTTGAGAAACGGATGAGTGTTGTTTAGCCGCTCCGACGAAAGCCGGTAAGGGATTTTCATCTTGGAGAAGTGTCCTTGCAATAAAACCAAGTCGCATTCCACTCTTTGGGGTGAGTATGGAGTTTGGCGTGGGGATAGGTGATCTCCTTCCTCTTTTGAATAGCCATACCACCCAATTCCGTATTGGGGCCGTCGGTGAATTCGGTCGATGGTTTAGATGGAAGAGGTCTCTAAACAGTTCAATGAAGGTTCCTCTTGCGATATACTTGAGATAGTACTTGAAAGTGGCATAAATTGGTGACGGAGTTGGGGCCAATGTCACGGGACGGAGCTGAAAATTGGCTAGCACGTCCGTAAAATTTTGAACCGGCGGTTTGAAGCCCCGGGCCAGTGATCTGCGAAGACCACAACTTCCCTTCTGGGGGTGTGGGAGGACATTCCTCTCGGGGACCCTCTAGTGGATCAGATCTTTGTCATCTAAAGCGCCAATCGAGACCAGATCATTCACCGTGACTTCGGTGGCGAGAAGGAACCCAGTTGCATTCACACTTGTTTGGCCATGATAAGATCTACAAAAGTAATTGATCTGGTTCAAGAGCATGCTTGTTACAAGGTGATTGATCTAAGTTATGATAAACCAGAGGCAGTATCTATAAACCGGTTCCCTGTGATATGATATCAGGTGGGTTCTGGCGGTTCAACAAGGGGGCTAATGGTGTATCTATGCCGGTTTAGCAGCTTTTTCCTATGGTGAGTTAAACCGCCTAATCTAGGTTTTGGAAGTAATTAAAGCTATGGATAGTTTGCAGAAACAAGTTCCACAAGATCCCATTATAGCTACGGATCAAACGCAGGTTTACAAGAAACAGGAAATATTTCACGGAAGTAAGGCAGAAACAGAAGTGGACTATGAAGCAAATATGTATGCAGAAGATCCATGGACTTAAGATGAGAATATACAGCGGATGCGCAGGAATCGCTATTAATACAGTACAGATTCACAGTGTGGTTCAAAGATAAAAGGACAGACGGGAACGCACGAAGAACACAGGATGAAGCTGGAACCCTAAAAACAGATCTAAATCGAGAAGGGGAAGAAACTTACCGGGAACGGAGAAGACGCGGAAAGAGGCCGCAGTATTCTGGTACGTTCAGGTCGATGCAGCGGCCCAGGACGAGGCAGAAGTCGACGATGATGGTGGAGCTCCAAGAGTAGCGGCGCGAGGAAGACGAAGAAGAGGAGACGAAGGGAGGAAAGAAATGACCCTTCGGTCCTATTTATAAGGCAGCCAAGCTAGGTCAGGCGCGTGGATCCAGGAACTGCTATTAAAAGAAGGCGGTATAAAGGATCAAATTTCAGGATGACGTCATGCCGGTTTACAATGACCAGAAGTAATGACGACATGGCGGTTTACCAGACAATAGAAGATGTCCAAGATACAAGCTTTGTGAAGGATTGACATGAACCGTTTCAAATCAATCTGGGGCCTAATGTTGGGGATATTACCACTAGGTATAAACCGGCCAGTTTGGGCCGAGTTAACTCCGTTAGTGGTATATGAGAAAGGCCCAAGGCCTGTAGTCGGTTTAGAACTTGTAGCCGTAAACCGGCCTGATGTATAACTTGTATTGTAAGTTAGGGATAGAGAGACACCAACCGGGATACGAGTATGAACCGGTTGGGACTCTATGAACCGACGGGCGTCACTCGTGTATATAAGGGGACGACCCGGCGACAGTTCAAAGACAGACAACCACAACTCGAGCCTAGGCGAAGCTTGTTTGCTCCCTAGCCATCGAGACCACATCAATTCGATCACAACTAGACGTAGGCTTTTACCTTCATCGAAGGGGCCGAACTAGTATAAACCCTTGCGTCTTTGTGTCCACTTTAACCCCTTCAAGTAAACCTGTAGCGATGGCTCCACGACTAAGTCCTTACGCTAGGACATCTGCCGTGACAAATCCACGACAGACCCCATCCTGACTAATCCTGGAGAGGTTGACCACGAGATCTAGTCCATTGACTTCCCACGGACGGGCTTTGACCAGTGAACCTCTCCACCCGGTTGTTGTAGGTCAGCCCAGAGGGACACCTTGGAACAATATCCGGGCCAAACCCACAGCAGGATCCCCTCTGTGTAGACCCGATGTGTCCATTTCCCCCCTCCAGGTGCCGGCAGCGGCGCCATCCATGAGGGAGGCCACATCCCGGAGACGCATGTCAGGCGTTTGCAACCGCCACAACACTACTACAAGAAATATGTCAACTAGTGACCTTCTGTCAGTGACCCTGGAAGAATTGGTCATAGATCTATGACCATTTCAGACCAATTGGTCAAAAGCTGTTCGGGGGGCTCCAAACCCTACACCATTGCGACCATTTTGGCCAGAAAGGTCGTAATTTCCTTACACGAAATGGTCACAAAGCAAACAGTGCTAGTCTGCTACCTTATTTCTAGTTGTTAATGACCAATATAGATGGTCATAGCCTTGTAGATTGTGGTGGGTTGTGATGACTAGGCGTCATCTCATCAGTTTTGCCTATGTGTCATGTCCATGTGGCAGTTTTTGCCCTAGATTGTGAAGCAACCTATATTTCTGTTATTCCGAAAATTCCCAAAAAAATTATCATAAATATTTTGGCTCATATCTTCATCAAATATGTCAAAAACATTCCTTGCCTAGTTCAAAAATAATTCGAGAATATTCATTTTCCTATTCTGTTCAAAGCAGCACTTTGTGAAGGAAGTACCACTTTGGCATGTCCAAATGGTATCCATTTTCTCTGATGCTTTCCTATGCCCAAATAACCATCCTCCACCAAATGCCACTCAATCCATTCATTATTTTGAGCCCAGCTTCAACATTCAGATTTATGTCCAAAGGTGGTACTTTGTAATGCAAGTACCACCTAGGCTCCTCCTTTTGAGGTGAAAATTTGTGAAGACGGTCTTCTTAGTAACTGATCATCCTCAGCCAAAACTCACGCCCATTAGGCATGTGCATTTCCCGTACCGCAAATCAAACACTTGGTTGCTTATTCATGTTTGAGCATAGATCGGTCTCCTCGTGAGAATCTTATGTTGTGATTTTCTTCCTAGCACCTACCTGGGGAGTGCCCAACCCACTAGACATGCCTAGGCTTCCCAAAACACATGGCAACCCCACGGTCACGCGGTGACCACGCGACGAGCATGCAAGCTTACGCGCTCTAGAGTTGGGGCCCTCGGTCACCGTCCAAACCTCGATGTCTCGCCATCAAACCATGTATTTCTGATTAAATAGATACTTTTTTACCTTGAAATGATTTTTGGAAAAAATAAAGAACAAACTATGAGGCAGCTGCAGTTCAAATTTGACCCGCTTCTAGCTGAATCGACGGGAATTTGTCTTTTTCACCAGAGGTGGATCAAAAAATTTGACACCCAACCATTTTGTCAATTGTGCATTAAATATGGCCTAGTATTTTATAAAATTGATTAGGTCCATTTTGCAACAAATATATGGTAGGTCCTTCACAAAAAAACTCATTTCAGGCACTCAGAAAATGGAAAATGGTTTTTTCGTCCAAAGAAAATGAAAACTTCCTTAGGCAACATTGTTTGACATTCCAATATGCACCCTTGTGCACAATATGAGATCATTTGAAGAAACTATGCCATGGATGTGGCCATAAGATTGATCATTTGGCTTGAAAGCCATGAATCTTCAAACTTGATAGCTCATTTCTGAGAACACTTTTTTAAAATAATTACCGTATTACAGGTTTATTATTTTTCCTGGAAACATGGTCACATATAATGACACAATGCGAAGGTTTTGCAATTTTTTGATTTTTTTTGAATTTTTTATGCCCGTTTCAAAATGCGGTCAAAACGACGGGCTTGACCGTTCCTAGCTAGTGGTTGAATCTTGGAATTTTTTTGGTGTTTCTCTGATTAAATAGATACTTATGTACCTAGAAATTATTTTTGGAAAAAATAAAGAGCAAACTATGAGGCAGCTGCAGTTCAAATTTGACCCGCTTCCATTTGAATCGGCGGGAATTTGTCTTTTTCACCAGAGGTGGATCAAAACTTTTTACACCAAACCATTTTGTAAATTGTGCATTAAATATGTCCTAGTATTTTATAAAGAAGATCTGGTCCAATTTTACAACAAATATATGGTAGGTCCTTCACAAAAAAACTCATTTCAGGCACTCGAAAAATTGAAAATGAATTTTCCGTGCAAAGAAAATGAAAACTCCCTTAGGAAACATTGTTTGGAATTCAAAGATGCACCCTTGTGCACAATATGAGATCATTTGAAGAAACTATGCCATGGATGTGGCCATAAGATTGATCATTTGGCTTGAAAGCCATGAATCTTCATGCATGATAGCTCATTTTCGAGAACACTTTTTTAAAATAATTGCCGTATTACAAGTTTATTATTTTTCCTGGAAACTTGGCCACATATAATGAAACAATGCAAAGGATTGGCAATTGTTTGATTTTTTTTTGAATTTTTTATGCCCGTTTCAAAATGCGGTCAAAACGGCGGGCTTGACCGTTCCTAGCTAGTGGTTGAATCTTGGAATATTTTTGGTGTTTCTCTGATTAAATAGATACTTATGTACCTAGAAATGATTTTTGGAAAAAATAAAGAGCAAACTATGAGGCAGTTGCAGTTCAAATTTGACCCGCTTCCAACTGAATTGGCGAGAATTTGTCTTTTTCACCAGAGGTGGATCAAAACTTTTTACACCAAACCATTTGGTCAATTGTGCATTAAATATGTCCTAGTATTTTAGAAAATTGATTTGGTCCAATTTTACAACAAATATATGGTAGGTCCTTCACAAAAAAAAACTCATTTCAGGCACTCGAAAAATGGAAAATGAATTTTCCGTGCAAAGAAAATGAAAACTCCCTTAGGAAACATTGTTTGGAATTCAAAGATGCACCCTTGTGCACAATATGAGATCATTTTAAGAAACTATGCCATGGATGTGGCCATAAGATTGATCATTTGGCTTGAAAGCCATAAATCTTCATGCATGATAGCTCATTTTTGAAAACACTTTTTTACAATAATTGCCGTATTACAAGTTTATTATTTTTCCTGGAAACTTTGTCACATATAATGAAACAACGCGAAGGTTTTGCAATTTTTTGATTTTTTTTCATTTTTTATGCCCGTTTCAAAATGCGGTCAAAACGGCGAGCTTGACCGTTCCTAGGTAGTGGTTGAATCTTGGAATTTTTTTGGTGTTTCTCTGATTAAATAGATACTTATGTACCTAGATATAATTTTTGAAAAAAATAAAGAGCAAACTATAAGGTAGCTGCAGTTCAAATTTGAGCCGTTTCCACCTAAATCGGCGGGAATTTGTCTTTTTCACCAGAGGTGGATCAAAAATTTTTTACACCAAACCATTTGGTCAATTGTGCATTAAATATGTCCTACTATTTTAGAAAATTGATTCGGTACAATTTTGCAGCAAATATATTATAGGTCCTTCACAAAAAAACTCATTTTGGGCTCTCGAAAAATGGAAAATGAATTTAAAAGAACTCATTTCTCATAACTCTTTAAAAAAATATTTGTCTTATTTCAATTTGTGATTATTCCTGAAAACTATAGTCAAATTTGCTGACACAATGAGAAGTTTTTTTTTCAAATTTCCAGGTCATAATAAAATAGCTAACATGATTTAGCACCTTACTTTTAGTCAATTACGACTAATTTAAATGGTCAAAATATCATACCGGTATACTGCGTTTTGATTGGTCCAGGGGCCTCTCACGCGGATCATGGATAAATAACCGTCGGATCCTCCTGGATCCAACGGCCCTCACCTTACGCTCTCACGGTCTCACCCACCCACCGCGAGCTAGCCCTCAAAAAAAGAAACCCATCACACACCACTCCTCTCTCCCCGCGCAGCGAAACCTAGCACTCTCACCCTCTCCCTCCCTCTGGATCCACCGCCGCAGCACACAACTCCTCCTTCTGGATCCACCGCCCCCGCCCCAACCCACTCCCTCACTCTGGATCTCGACGCGCCGCCGCCCCCACCCCACTCCTCCGGCGTTCCCCACACACTCTCACCGCTCAAAGACCCCCACCCTCGCGGATCCAACGCGCCGGCGCCTCTTCCTATCCAAATCGACACGCCCCTTCCGCCACCCCCGCCGTCGCCGCCCCGACCACCCCCCTTCCGCCACCCCCGCCCACTCTGCCTAATCCACCGCCGCCTAATCCACCTAAGCCCGACCCAACACGCCCAGCCCGCTCTTTTCCTCTGCCCTCTCCCTCCTCGATTCCATCCCATCCCAACCCGCCGCCGCCCTCGTCTCCCTTCCCCACCGACGACCTCGCTGCCCTTCTCCCCCACCAGCGCCGGCAAGGGAGATCCAGCCAGATCCGTCCAGTTCCACAGCGACCGCCGGCAATGCCCCCCGCTCCCGCAAGCGCGTCGAGGCCACCGCCCTCAAGCGCGCGCGCGACGGAAGCGCCTTCACCTGCTGGTAACTTCCCTGCCCCGCTCCCTTCTATTGCTCCGATGCGTCTCGATGAGTGATTGAGTGACTGGTTTGGTTGGTTGGTTTCAGCGAGGCATGCAACAAGGACGTAGCCATCGTCCTTATCGACCTCCACAGCTGCAGCCTCGACTCCAAGATACGCCTCAACCTCGATGCATTTCAGCCCCTCCTGTCTTCAACACATCTAGGCCGCGTCTGCCTACTGCCCCGCTGACCCCGCTACTTCCGTTTTTGTATTCAGAGTCGCATGTGGTGGAGAAGGCCGTGCTCAAGGTGGACCTTAACGCTTGCGCACCCCTCCGAATTCTTCCTTCGTGCCCTGCTTGCTTGCGGCACCTGCATACAACACGCTATAGGTGAGCACATCCAAACCACATTCATTCGTCCATTGATTGATTCAAACACACCATCCTTCTGTACGTACACTAGGCACCAACAGCATCTCTGAACTCTGATTGCTCCAACACATCGACCAGGCACGTGGCTCATGGCTCTATACTTCACCGCTCTGGGCTTCTGTTGCTTTGCCATGCATCAGAATAGTTCTGCTTGCAGGCCGGTCGTAAAAAAGCCAGAAGCCAAGCTAGAGAGTAAGTACTCTGAAGCTATTGTCACAATATGTCCATCTTATTTGCGGCGGGGTGTTGTCAGTCAGTCAGTTGTTTGGATACACTAAGTGCTGGAAGAAGTACACCATCAATTTTTGAGTCTCCAGTGTTGTCTCTGATTTTCTCTCTTCAGAGATGTTCCAGCAGCATCAATCTGTTGATGGCCTTGCTGATCTCCTGGCACTCTTGTGACCAGTGAGAATAACTCCTTTTTGTCATCCACTCCTGCTAAATCAAATGAAAAGCCAGCAACATGTTGGATCTTTCAAAAAAAGTGTTGTGCGAATGAATACACTAGCTTGTCTGTTTCTGCTGCAGTTTGTTTTCCTCTTCTATTTTTTCGTTTAATGGTGCTTGCAGCCTGACAAGATATCTCAATGCATCGGACCGACCCGAGTCACACTTTTGTAACTAAAGAAGAATATATTGTTTTGTTGTTCTGATGGAATTTGTGAGCTTCATGTCCTCTCCAGCCAGTCTCAGTCGGTCGGTCCTGGATCGAAGTGATGACACTGCAGGTGGTGCTTTCATAGAATTGTATCTGCAGTTCTGCACAAATCATATATCGAGCACTGTAGTGCTCCTAAAATCCCTTTTGTGCCTGTAATCTATTGCATAATAATGGCAATCCTTGAACATTAGCACTATCTAGTTTTTGTGTGCTATCCATCCATCCATAATTGTTATAGTTTAGAACGTCATGTGCTCTATTAAACGCCCCTATTGCCGAATTAGAGTGACCCTTCATGTTTTGTATTCTGTTTATACTGTGATTACTCTAGGTTAACGCAGTTTATCACTTCCCAGGTAAACGACTCGTTATCATACAACAACGCGATACCAGATGGGTTCTACTTGATCCAAGGGATGGGCCCCTTTGTGTGGTTGATGTGCACCGACATGCATGAGGAGAACTAGATACCCTCAGTGGAGTCGCTCAAGTCTGTCTGCCCTGACGATTCTTCCATCCAGATGATCCTTGTCGACAGGAGAGCTGATTTTGATTGACTTGCTGCCTGCCTAATTGATTCTGCTTTGGTATGCAATAGTCTGCACTACAATAGCAACACACCCACCATAAATCTTGTTGCTTGAGCCTTCCTCATCACTGACACAACCTGTTTTGTGGTTCCTGCAGTCAAGGGAGTTCCTGCTCCACTCGCAAGGAGCGACCATTGCTGTGGGAGCCTCTCACCTCTTCGTGTGGCGGCCTTTTGTTCTTGTTCCACTTCGCAAGGTTGCCTTCTGTTCTTGTTTGCTAACATAATACATAGTCATGGATTGTCAAAAGTGAATATTTTAAGTAGAACTTACTGCAAAACCTGGGGTGCATTGGCATGTTCCTGTGTTGCTTCTAGTTCCTGTGTTGCTTCTAGGCCATTAGTAGAAAACTTGCTAAGAATGTTGACAAGGTATCTTGTGTTGCTTCTCCCCTGCTTAGTACTGTGAATCTGTTTCCTCTAGGCATTTAAATAGTGTGACTTCTTAGATATACTGCATACTGAAAGTTAAGAACCCCAACTGATTTGTTCTCAATCTGATTGCTTGCTGCTTACTCAGTTTTTATATCTGGACAGTGTTGTAATACACTATTGTGTCCCTATGATGTGAATGTTATGGTCTGAAAGCTTTATATTAGGATCTGCTTGAGTCTCCATGATGTTCTCTCTTAGTATCATGTCATGAGCTGTGAGTCGTGCATATATAACTGAGTTGTATAAGACCAACAAGTTTTTTTGCCAATTAGCTATCCGTGTGCATGCTCTTAATCCCCATAGCACTAAGAAAGGACCTTACTGATTCCCATATTACTAATTTCTGTATCAAACATTATTATTTTGTATTTATGTGCTAGCTCTGTCAAATATAATCAACTTGCCTATGTTCCATTTTGCTATTTGTACTTGGATAGAAAAGCTAAAATCTGTATAGTGCTCTGTGTGTAATACCAAGTTGTTCCTGTTATTTACAAACTGCTATTCTTATACACTGATCCACAACACCTTACATTACACATTTGAAATTAATTAAAATACATCTAAACACAGTGCTTCAACATAGATTTATCCGATGATTATACCTGAGACATTAGTTTGTTTTTATGCGTTTGTTTCCCACAGTGCTTCAAGCTTGTTTATTAACTCGATTTGTTGTTATTCTGTTTAACAGGAGACTGCAGCAGAAGTAGAGAAGACGGATGCTACACCAATCCAAGAGTAGCTAGCTTTAACTTGGCAGAGCGTTTTATTTTTCAATCGCAATATTTGTGATTGTGTGGAATATTGTATGGTTATGTATGTGAAGTTTCAAGTTCCTGGCACTACTAGGGAAAAGGCTAGCAGCAGCGCGGGTTTTAGATGTATCAGTAGCGCGGGTACCCGCGCTACTAATAAGGCACTATAGCTAACTCATAGCAGTAGCGCGTGCGCACCCGCGCTACTGCTACACAAGTGCAGCAGCAGCGCGGTTAGAGAAAGCTCGCTACCGCTAGTAGCGCTAGCGCTCTTTGGTTGGACGCGCTACTGCTATTGAGGCGCTGCCGCTAACTTTTATACACTTGCTACTGCTAATTTAAGTAGTTTTTTTTGGCATATTTGTTTTGTATTTGAACCGGCTTTGTAGAAGAATCTTTAGCACATAGAAATGTCATCATGATACACATACAAATGTCTGCGAGACCACAAATGTAATCATAGCATATACATACAAATAGTCTCATCATAATCATCATCCAACACAAAGTGATATCTTGTCATCATCTCGAAAATAGCAATACATGCAAGTCTCGAATACTTGCAACTACAACAACGTCGTCCATCTAAACAAAGGTATACGCAAGAAGTGCTATCACCATGAGTGAGAGCGGAACTATGCAGTACATGAGGTGGGGGTTACGAGTCCTCTCTCGCGCTAGCGTGAACCTCAAGTAACTAGCTTCTCCTTCTTGTCTGCTTTTGAAGCCTTTATGGCTGGCGCCTATGAACCCATTCACTTGCGCCTGACACTCATGCCACTCGTTGTACACCCCCGGAACCTTCCCTTTGTACACGACATAGCATTTCCATCTCGCCATCAAGAAACTAGGTACCTGTTAGAGATGCATATGTTCATGAAGAGGATGTACAATCATATATATACAACAAAATATACTAGAGCAACACCAAAAAAGAAAGGGTTAGCAACTAGATGCAACATATACAGTATGCAAATTAATTAACTAGAGGTACGCAGGTCATCGTACGCAAACTAACAAAGTAGCGTTACGCAAGTTCAGCAGGGACCGTGGACATACAAAGTTTCATCGCTACAAAAAGTATACAAGTTCAACCGACACATATCATCATCATCGGCATCATAAATCACTAGAAGTTCCATCCTTCCATATCATCGAGGACGAACCCTAGCTTCTTGAACGGCGTGAGGTCTGGACATTGCATGCCTATGCGAGTTCGGACGTCAGTTCGCGATATAGGGCCGTGGTGGAACATCCCCTTCTCATCGACGACTTCTTTCATGATGATCGTTGCAATGTCGCTTTGGATGCGAAAGAAGTCATCTCTAAGTTTATAATTCGCTTCTCCATGAGATTTTAGCCACTTGTGGATATGATCATCATTTCTGCTGTTAATGCGAAGTTTTTGGTGATCCGTGTTGAACTGAATCATGAGATGGATGATATAGAATCCATCCTTCTTGCTTGGTTTTGGGACACGGATGCAGAAGAAGTTAGTTTTATGCGCGAAACCCATCTTCTTGTTCCTTTGTTTCTTGATATGCACGTGGCCACCTCTAAAGCTGAAGCCTTGGAGAGCATCATCTAGAATATTCATTATGTGGGTGTAGTCCTTTTTCTCGTAGTCTCTGGAAGGGTCAAAATACACGGCATGGGAGACTTGCGGGTAAAGAACGATAAGGACGGCGCGCCCCTTGCTGCGGGGAAAAGACACCTCAAATTATTCCCATTATGAGAGAGAAGGAATGATTGAAATGTATGAAAGATTTGTCCGGAACTGACTTACTTTGCATGATAAGGCACGAGGACAATTTCCCGGTCCTTATTCTGTACCATGAAGTTTTGGAGGTACTCCCTAGCAGTTTCACGCTCAAAGTCGCCAAGACTCAAGAAAGACTCGTGCATGTAGTACGGATCCGCCACACAGATTTGCGAGACTTCTTCACTCTTCATGACGGAGCTCATGTGTAGCGCAAAAAGGCGGACGATAGTAATATCAAGCCGCCTTGTTAGAAACATCTCAAAGATATGGTCAAACCGCAGGAAGAACACCTCCGCGGGCCGTGTGTTGACGTAGCACTTCCCTCGTGCACACGAGCGCGTATGTCGGATATCCCGGATCCTTTGAGGCTAGTAGGCTTTTCTCGGTCGGCGGCACATGGTCGTGCAGTCTCTGAGATACCTCGATGGTGCCTCCAGCGGTTTCGGCGGTAGCATCGGCTCGCCCATGAGATGGAACATGACCGCACCTTTCACGGGTGCACGCTCTTGAGAATGCATCGTCTGGCTGCTGTGTGCTCGCTTGTTTGGAGGCGATTACCTTCCCGATCTCTTCCTCTCCTTTTCTTGGGCACACCTTCCGACCCTTCCTTAACCCCTGCCCAAGTGTTCCCGAGCTAATCTTGACGACCCGACCCGGCTAGTTGAGCCTGTGTTGAGGCGGCATCTTGGCGTTTCTGTGAGGATTTCATGAAGAGAGACTTTTGCAATCCATGGTACGACCCTGCCCGGGCATATCATCCATATCCTCATTAGCAAGCTGATAGCCCGATTCGTCATATGGTTGACTCATCATATCTATGTCATAGTCATACGCGTTTGTATTGAGGTAATCCATAGGGTCGACCTCCGTCTCATCATCCATTCTCTGTTCTACAGGAGAAATTACATCAGCCAGTACTATTGCACCCCCTTCATCATGTTGTCCGCCGCTCTCACCCGGCACTAAAGGAGCTGGTAATTGCATAGGCGGGGTGGTGGTCTCCGCACATGCTTGTTGATGTGTGGTAGTTATTGGTGTGCTCTCGGCGGCTCGGCATTTAATAAGATTCTTCGCCATAGCAGCACCCAACCCTTGCAGCTTCAATCACAAGCGGGGTCTCGTCGTCGCTCCCACATGTTGTCTTGGAGGAGGCAAATCCTCGTGCCCGATTTCACACCGGTCAAGCTAACCTGAAGTGCCCAAAGCAGGATCGGCTGGTTGTGGAACGTCGTTGAGAGGGTTCCATTATCATCCCTTTCCCACGTCCACCTTCGGCCTTTGATCAAGTAGAGTATGGTGCACGGGTTTCTTTCTCTGCAAACACATATGTCTGTGGCGAAAACAACCGAAAGGCAACAAAAATTGAATATTATCTATATATATATATGTTGGTGCGACATGTAATTACCGTGGACGGCGTCGAGCTCAGCCAAAGACGAAGGCCCACCTAGCGCTTTGAGGCCGAGGACGGGCTGCTATGGCGGAGCGGCTGCGAGAGAGGCCCGTTGCTTGAGCAAGTGATGGTGCGATGGTGTTGTTGTTCATGGAGTTGCTCGCGACGAAAACCGGGCATCGGAAATCATGTACCCTCTTGTCTAGATTTTCCTTCACCCAGCTTGATGATAATGGAACCAAGTTAGTAGCAAAATCATTTCTGCAGTGCAGTTATAGCTGCCTTGATTTTCTCTTGTAGCAACTCATATTTGTCCTCGGCTGCTTTTTTCGCATCCTCGGCTGCTTTTTCTCGACCGCAAGCTTTACCTTTGCGTCGATGTCCGCCGACTAAACTTCTTTTTCGCTTCTTGGCCTCCGGGCCGTCGTTGTAAAACACCTTCCACGTGGCGCCGTCTCGGCGCCGTGCACATGACCATATTGCGGCGCTGGTCCAGGAGTCCCTTAAGATCGTTCAAGGCCGGTTGAGAGGGTGTCCCACTTGGGCCTTATCGAGAAGTAGGGCTTTTGGCTGCAAGCGGTGTTGCTTCTCCGATAGTCTAATCAATTTCCTCGTGATCTTGTCCATGTAAAAACCTTTTCTCCTTGTCCCACTTGTAGCGGGCCCCGATGAAGTCATGCTCCAAGGGGTTGGTGAACTTCAGCGAAGGGTGCAGGAGACCCGCGGCTTCACGTTCGCGTCCTCCTTATCCCATATGGGCCTTTTACCGAGGTAGCCACGGCTTCCGAGGCGATGCTTCCCCGTGTTCCGGAGCTGAAGGCTTTTGAATTTCGCAGCCTTAGCCTTGGCTGCCTCGGTAGCGCAAGTGTCCTTGAACTTTTCGAACTCCTCTTCCGTAAGTGTCGGATTTTCCCCCAGAATCTTGGAGAGGGGTTCATCAGCCTCAATAGCTCATTTCACCCTCCATTTCTAGGAGGCCAAATCATTGTTGAACATGCCCATGGCGTGACTGTTAATCTTTTTCATCTTCGGATCATCCCACGGTTGTTCTATGTTATCATCCCGGTCGGGGAACTTGAATCTCTTGTGCAACCGTTAGGAGCAATCGTCAAATGTTCTTTACTCCTTAAGTCATTGTCGTTGATGCTCACGCATTCCCGTAGGATGCATCCTACTTGGTTCCCATAGCACTTGCGAGGTTCTTCCGGCTCTAACGGCTCAAACTTGCCAGGTGCCATCTTTGTGATCACAAGTTGTCAAATCCCTAGTTTGTTAGGTTTTAATATCCTCTGCTTCTTATGCTTCCTCTTTTTGGTAGCGGCATCGGGGCCGGTACCTTCCTCGCGGTACCTTCCCCGCCGGTACCTTCCCCACCGGTCTCGGTGCCGCCATCGGTGCCGGCGCCGTCGGTGTCGATGTCGGCGTCAGTACCATCATCGAGGCCGACCTGCAAACCTTGCTTAGCAGTCGAATAGTCGAGGTACTCTTGTTCACCCTCATAATCCATCTCGTCTGCATCTTGGTCAGAAGGTCCAGTTTCTTCGTTGTTCGACATGTTTCCTATGATTAAGTGGCCTCATTTATTTCTAAAAGTATGAATAAATGAGAAATGACATAAAAAGAAATCTGTGTGCCAGCACTCGATATGCCAACTATGTAGCACAAATCATGCCTTTATTCACGGGAAATTTCGGCATGACCTTTGCTAAAAATGGACATATCGAGCGCTGAAATTCACCAAACGAAATGAATCAACATTCCGCGTAACATAGGCCACTCGGATCATTTTCCAAACATGACATGTCCAAAACATGACATATGCACATATCACATGTCCAGTTCAAATTTGCATATAAATTCAGCTAATTTTGAAACCTAGCTAAATTCATAACTAAATAGATAACCTAATTAATTAACATAACGAAGAACCCTAGCAGAGAGGGGGGTTCTACAGAGAGTGCAGGGTGAGGAGGCAGGCCCGACGACGGCCGGCAGGGGAGAGGAGGGGGGCGAGGGCCGACGGGTCGGGGGCGAGCGCGCTGGAGGCGGCGAGGCGCCGCCGAGTCGGGGCGAGGGGTTGGGTCGGGGCGAGCGTGGTGGTCGGGGCTAGCGCCGGTGCCGGGTCGGGTCGAGGGTCGGACGGGCTAGCGCCAGCCCGGCGAGTCGTCGGGGCGAGCGCCGGGACGGTTCAAGGCGGTGCGACGGGGAGAGAGAGGGGATTTGGGGAAATGGCGGGATGAAGCAGAGCGGTGAGAATTTTGGGTTAAGTGGACGTAGCAGTAGCGCGTTATGTCAAAATGCGCTGCTACTAAATTCAGTAGCTGCAGCGGTTTAGGAGAAACGCGCTACTACTAAATTCTGTAGCTGCAGCGGTTTTGGAGAAACGCGCTACTACTAAGTTCTGTAGCTGCAGCGGTTTATGCAAAACGCGCTGCTACTACCGTCCCTACTGCCAGTTTTCCTTTTTCTTTTCCTTTATTTTATCCCACTTTTATTTCCCGAGGGCAGTGAACAAAGGGAGGGCGATATATATTGCATCATTTGACGGTTAAATATGTATGCAAAATAGGAACATATATATTACACATCATTGGACCCATGCATAATAATGGCTAAGTGTGTATACAAAATAGGAACATATATATATTACACATCATTGGACCCATAACATACGTTTTCTCAGTGCTGACGTTTTCGTTTTTGAGTTACCTTCTTTCCCTTCTTGTTCGTCGAAGAATAATTGAGCCCCTCATTGTGACTTTGCCTTTTCCATGGAGTACGATTTTTCTTAGGTAATGTAGTATTGATTCTTCTTTTGACGTATACTTCATCATCATCGTCATCCTCCCTCATTGGGTTGCCGTACTGATCATAGTCTTCCTCGTTGGCGACTCCATCCATTCCAATGATGTTCCTTTTGCCTCTCCTCACGACAACACGGCTGGGATTGCGCGGGTCAGTTATGAAGAAGCATTGTGTCACGTGCTTAGCGTGTACCCATGGCTCGTTTTTTGCGATAGCGTTCATGGTAGCGCTCTTGGCGTCGGGTATAGTCATGGTAGTGAACATCCGGCTTTCTATTTCGACATTCTTAGCCCATCTGACACGGAACATCGTCGTGTTGTGCAGTCCAGAGTAGTCAAGCTCCCAGATCTCCTCGACCCTTCCATAAAATCGTTCAGTTGTGTCGTTGTCGCTGCCGGTCATGCATTCCATCGTCATCCCTAAGTTCCGATCATAACTGTCCATATCTTTTGCCTCCATGTAGAACATGTATCCGTTGATATCATATGCCTGATAGGTTACGAGGTTGGGCGAGGGGCCATGTGCTAAGGCGTATATGAGCAATCCGTCCTTAGAGCCCTCCTCTGGGGGATTAGCAATAATATGCTCTTTGAACCAATACAGGAAAGTGGAGTTGTGCTCTCTAGTAACTTTGGCGTCCGTCCTGCATACCCCCCGGTCACGATACTTCTTTGCGATAATTTCTTTGTGCAGTGCCACGAAAGGATCTACCTCATCTAGGTGTTGTAGCACTACCAAGTTTGCTCTGTCAAAGTCGCTGCGTCGATCTGAGTATGCCACGTGCAGTTCCCTGCGACCGTTGTGAAAGCACATTTGCTCCCTGGGTGGTTTTTGTAATTAATGACAACATACTTTGTGGTTGGACTAATGCTTTTATCAAGTATGTTTCAGGAAATTCAATCACATTGGCATGGCAAAAGGACTGAAGAGGTGGACCCCTCAAAATGCTAAGGCAAGCATTGGCAAAATCTCAAGACTCAATTTTTGGTTTAGTGATCCAAGATCACATTGAGTCCATAGGAAAGCCAATACTATTAAAGGGGATGAGGTTATGATGATGATCCGTTTGCTCAAGTGCTTAGTGATACATCTCCTAAACTATCAAGAACTTTCACCGCCATATACACTCATAAGTAATCTCGGTCCCACCGATTTTCCAAACTCACCACACCGAGATGAACCACCTCAGCCATAAAGCCAAACCCTAGCAAACTCGGATTTTCCGATTCTGAACTCGGTCTCACCGAAAAATGAGTTGCCAAGCTTCTGTAACCTTCTGTCATCAAATCGGTGTCACCGAGATGATGAAGTCGGTCCCACCGAAATTGGCAAGCTCTTGTCTTTGCACGAATCGGACTAACCGAGATTGTATTTTCGGTCCCACCGAAAATCCCAACGTTCACATTATTTGAACATTCGGTCTCACCGAGTTGTCAACTTCGGTCCCACCGAGATTGGTCAAATGTGTGTAACGGTTGGATTTTGTGTGGAGGCTATAAATACCCTCCACCCCTCTTCATTCGTGGAGAGAGCCATCGAAAGAACTACCACTCCTACCTTACATTTACGAGAAGAGAACTACCTACCCTTGTGTTGAGATCAAGTTGCTCCACTCCCACCATATGAAGCTTGATTTCTAGCCTTCCCAAGTTGCTTTCCACTCAAACCTTTCTTCCACCATAGCCAAATCGGTGAGGAGAGTTGAGTGTTGGGGAGATTATCATTTGAAGCACAAGAGCAAGGAGTTCATCATCATCAACACCATCTATTACCTTTTGGAGGTGGTGCCTCCTAGATTGGTTAGGTGTCGCTTGGGAGCCTCCGTCGAGATGTGGAGTTGAACCAAGAAGTTTGTAAGGGCAAGGAGATCGCCTACTTCGTGAAGATCTACCCGAGTAAGGCTAGCCCTCCGTGGGTGTAGGCCATGATGGAATAGACAAGGTTGCTTCTTCGTGGACCCTTCGTGGGTGGAGCCCTCCGTGGACTCTCGCAGCCGTTACCCTCCGTGGGTTGAAGTCTCCATCAATGTGGAAGTACGATAGCACCACCTATCGGAACCACGAGAAAAATCACCGCGTCTCCAAATTGTGTTTGATCTTCTCCACTTCTCTTTACTACTTGTGCAATTTACTTTCCGCTGCCCATACTCTAGAATTGCATGTGTAGTGTGCTACTTGACTTGTGTGTGTTATGCAAAATCTGCCAAAATCTGTCCTTGATAAAAGACTGAATTTTTTATCTTGTCGAGTAGTCTAATCACCCCCCCTCTAGACACTCTCACCTTCTTCGATCCTACAATTGGTATCAGAGCATTGGTCTCCATTCCTTTGGTTTACACACCATTGGAGGAAGATGGACGTGTCTACGTTTGGGAGTGTTAGCCATAGAGTGCCTATTCTTAATGGAGTGTCGTATGACTCGTGGAGGATTGAAATGCTTATTATCTTTAAGACTTACAACTTGCGCAAATATGTTGAGACCCCCTATGTGCCTCCATTTGACCCCTTGCACCCTACCATGGATGAAGAGCTTGATTTGCTTCGTAACCTTAGAACTGTAAATCTTATCATTAGAGGGTTACCCGATAACTTGCTTAAGCTTGTTACAAACTTTGAGTGTGCCTATGCTATGTGGAAGTTCTTGGAAGAACTTTATCCAGACTACTCTTTAAGAGGTCTTGATGAAATTCTATACAAGACTATTGAATTTGATATGATGCGCCTCAATGATCCCAACTTTGATAAATGCTTCTTTGAGCTTCGTGATCTTATGAAAAAGAAGGGTGATCCCGGTCTTATCAATGCTCTAATTAGAAATGCTCTTGTATTGCATTCCGATGATTATTGTCACATTGACAAAACTAATGCAAGTTTTTATCAAATTGACCTAGGTGTTGATGATGAACAATCTATGGGTCAATATGATGATGAGCATGAGCATGATGATGATTACTCCGATTCGGACACCGAGCTAGACAAGATCATGAAGAGTCTCAATCTTATGGCAAATTTGAGAGACTACGTATCCGGCGGAAAAGAGTGGATTCTTGATAGTGGATGCACCGACCACATGACCGGAGACGAAGACATGTTTCGAGAGCTTGCAAAGAACGATGGTCCACGCAAGTATGTGACTTTTGGAGACAACTCCAAGGGTAAGGTACTTGGTCTTGGTAAGGTGGCCATATCTCATGATAGCTCTATTCAAAATGTCATGCTTGTTGAATCACTTGGATACAATTTACTTTCCGTGTCTAGATTAGCTGACTTTGGATTCAATGTGCTATTCACCGAAGTAGATTGCCAAGTCTTTCGTCGTGACAATCATAACATGGCATTTACCGGTATCCGTAGAGGTGATCTATATATTGTTGATTTTACTAAGAAAGCCCAACCTAGAACTTGCTTTATTGCTAAATCCGCTAAAGGTTGGTTATGGCATAGAAGGCTTGGACATGTTGGTATGCGTAATCTAGACAAGCTGATCAAAGGTGATCATATTCTTGGCGTTAAAGATGTTTTCTTTGACAAAGATAGACTTTGTAGTGCTTGTCGAGCAGGGAAAACAAGTAGGTGGAAGTCATCCGTGAAGAACATCATGACCACAAGGAGACCGCTTGAGCTTCTTCATATGGATCTCTTCGGTCCCAATGCTTACAAAAGCCTTGGTGGTAACTCCTTTGGTCTAGTTATAGTTGATGATTATTCTAGATTTACGTGGGTATTTTTCCTTGATGACAAATCACAGGTTCAGAGAATCTTCAAAACCTTTGCCAGAAAGGCCCAAAATCAATTTGAGGTGAAGATCAAGAAAGTTTGGAGTGACAATTGAACGGAGTTCAAGAACGCCAATGTAGACTCTTTTCTCGATGAGGAAGGGATTCTACATGAGTTCTCGGCTACGTACACTCCTCAACAAAATGGAGTTGTTGAGAGGAAGAACCGAACGCTCATAGAGATGGCGAGAACGATGCTTGATGAATACAAGACACCGAAGCACTTTTGGGGGGAAGTGGTCGAGACAGCTTGTCATGCTATCAACAGGCTTTATCTTCATAAGCTCCTCGGCAAGACATCATATGAGCTCCTCACCGGTAACAAACCCCAAGTGGGATACTTTCGTGTCTTTGGTTCAAAATGCTATATCCTTGATAAGCATCGACGGTCTAAATTTGCTCCTAAAACTCATGAAGGCTTTTTTCTTGGTTATGGATCAAACTCCCACACCTACCGTGTCTACAATAATTTCTCCCGAAAGGTTGAAGAGACGGTAGACGTGAAGTTTGATGAATCTAATGGATCGCAAGTAGAGCAAATGCCTATTGATGTAGGAGACAAGGACCCATCAGAAGCCATCCAAGATTTATCTATTGGAAAGATCCGTCCCATGGAAGTGAAGGAGAGTACCTCATCTACATATGTGGAGCCCCCTACCTCACGGCAAGATGAACCTCAAGGCAACATGGAGGCCTCCACAAGTGGAACTCACCAAGATGAGGAAGTGCAACAAGAAGATCCACCACAACCTCCTTCTCCACCGCCTCAAGACAACACCAACAACAATGAAGAAGAAGAAGAGGAAGATGAAGATGATGAGGAAGCTCAGCCACAACCTCAACAAAAGCTATCCCGAGTCCGAGCAAGAGTCAAGAAAAATCATCCCGTGGAACAAATGATCAATGACATCAACTCCGGGAGAATTACTCGCTCTAAAACTCGCTTAGCTAACTTTTGTGAGCATTACTCACTTATCTCTAGCATTGAACCTATGAAGGTAGAAGAAGCACTTGAAGACCCGGATTGGGTGAACGCTATGCACGAACAGCTACACAACTTCGAGAGGAACAAGGTATGGACTTTGGTAGAGAAGCCCAAGGATGATCAAAACGTCATTGGAACCAAATGGGTGTTTCGGAACAAGCAAGATGAAGATGGACAAGTCATCCGCAACAAGGCTCGTCTCGTAGCTCAAGGTTACACACAAGTCGAAGGTATGGACTATGGTGAGACATATGCCCCCGTTGCTAGACTTGAGTCCATTCGCATTCTTCTTGCTTATGCCAACCACCATGATATTACTCTCTATCAAATGGATATCAAAAGTGCTTTCCTAAATGGTGAAATAGAGGAGGAAGTATTTGTGAAACAACCTCCCGGATTTGTGAATCCCAAAAAACCTAATCATGTTTACAAGTTGCACAAAGCTCTTTATGGTCTTAAACAAGCTCCTAGAGCTTGGTACAAATGCTTGACTAGCTTTCTTCTTGAAAAAGGGTTTGAGATTGGAAAAATAGACTCAATGCTGTTCACGAAAAGGGTTGATGATGAACTATTTGTGTGCCAAATATATGTTGATGATATTATCTTTGGTTCAACTAACCCTCATTTTAGCGAGAAGTTTGGAAAGCTCATGTCGGAGAAGTACGAGATGTCCATGATGAGTGAACTCAAATTCCTCCTTGGGTTGCAAATCAAGCAATCTAAGGAGGGTACCTTTGTCTCACAAACAAAGTACACCAAGGATCTCTTCAAGAAGTTCAACATGCAAGAAAGCAAAGGTATGAGAACCCCCATGCCTACTAGTGGACATAATGACTTGACAAAAGATGGAGAACCCGTTGATCAAAAGGTTTACCGATCTATGATTGGTTCACTACTATATCTGTGTGCTTCACGTCCTGACATAATGTTGAGTGTATGCATGTGTGCTCGATATCAAGCAGCCCCTAAAGAATGCCATCTTAAAGCCGTTAAAAGGATTGTGAGATACTTGATACACACACCAAACTTTGGCATTTGGTATCCTAAGAGGGCCTCTTTCGACCTTGTTGGCTATTCCGACTCGGACTATGCCGGTGACAGGTTGATAGAAAGTCAACTTCGTGCGTGTCAATTCCTTGGTCGATCCCTTGTATCTTGGTCCTCCAAGAAACAAAATTCGTATCATTATCCACCGCCAAGCGGAATATATTGCTGCTGGTTCGTGTTGTGCTCAATTGCTATGGATGACACAAACGCTTAAGGATTATGGGATACATGTGAGACATGTTCCCTTCCTTTGTGACAATGAGAGTGCGATTAAAATTGGACACAATCCAGTGCAACACTCTCGAACGAAACATATTGAAGTTCGTCACCATTTTATTCGTGATCACATTGCCAAGGGTGACATCAATCTTAAGCATGTTCGTACTGACAAACAACTTGCTGATATCTTTACAAAACCTCTTGATGAGAAGGTGTTTTGTCGCTTAAGGAGTGAGTTGAACATCATTGATGCTTCAAACTTGGAGTGAAAACTCCATTGATGCATGCAAGGCATGAGCCTACTTGACTAATCCTTGATATTACTCTTATGATGATGATCATATGTCTTGGACACATTTGCCTCCTTGTATTGCATCTAACTCCTTGCAGGTACTTGGATGATCTACATTCCACAAGATTACCACACACTCAAATCATGAGTAATCTTGTCATTGACCAAGTATCTAGCCCTTTGGGATGTTGAGTTCAAGGAACAAAATTCCACATATCCTTTTTGACACCTTATACATCTAGTATTTCACTCTTGTCATCTTGGATATCCTTGAGTATTTCCTTGCTTGCCTAACCCATGTAGGAAGATGAACTACATAAGTGGAAATGGCGCTCCAACTTCACATTCAATGAGCACCTACATCAAGTTCACCTACATGAACAAAGCAACAACAAGCCCAAGGTATGTTCTTCACATCTTTAAGGAGCTTTGCTCAAAGTCATGAGAACAAGCAGCTTCATAAGATGTGATCACATCAAATGCTTAATCGAAAAATGGCAACCCCATTTTGAGCTTAAACGATGAGTATGACCTATGATCAAATGTTCTCATTTGACTCCTAAGTCAATATACTCAAACATAGGTGACTTTCTCGCCGACCCTTATCTAGATGAAGTACATATGTTTTGGAGTCTTTCTACTTTCTCTTATGTTCTCTCATTGAGTTTTCATTTTTTTTAAAAAACTTCATCTAGAAATCTTTTTCTTTGCTATTCTTCTGTATTTGTGAATATCCTTTTGACTCTGATCAATTCCTCGAAAGTCTTTCACAAATTCATTGCAAATCCTTTGAAACATTCCTTGCAAAGTGAGCTGAATTATTTCTGTATTTCCTTGGAATTAAACTCGGCGTCACCGATTTAAATATTTCGGTCTAACCGAAAAGGATCTACCCTAAGTCCCTGACTTTCGGACCCACCGATCCATCTTAATCCGGTGTCACCGATTTATTTCTTTCAGGATATCATCTTCTGCAGCTCCACTCAATGATTCTCTATGCATGTTTATTTTGTGCCCTCTTGTGATTCTTAAGGATCCCACTTCCTTCTTTCCATATTTCCTGCCCTTCCTAGTTTGCTGTCCTTTTCGGCACTTGATGTCAAAGGGGGAGAAGACTTAGGGGGAGAAGAGAAGATTTAGGGGGAGAAGAAGAGCAATCTTACCTTAAGGGGGAGAGAATCACATCAAAGCTTTGCCGTGTTTTTCCTTATAAGAGAATTTCTTGCCGTGTTTCACATTGGATATTACATTTGGCATAATTCTTTTGATTTTGCTTTTTCCATCTGAGAAAACTCAAAGGGAGAGGAATCTTCACAATTGATATCTTATGGAAAGCAAAATCTCTCAGAGTTCATAGAAAATCTTTTAGTTTCGGAGACATGTTTGCTGATTCAAGCTTGTGCTCAATATGAGACACTCTTTATACATGTCATCCCTGGCTTGGTACTCTTGATGTTCTTGCAGTTGGTTGAAGAAATACTCTTGTGTTATCTAATCTTGTTTTCCCAAGTTTATCTCTTCAGGTACAATGCCAAGGAACCTCAAGGTAAGTATATGCACCTTGCAGAATGTGCATGATGGTGACTTGCTTGTGAATACTTGTTTGCAAGAAATCACCATGCACATATGCATTATCACTCACTTCTTTTCATCTGCTCTGATGCATATAGCCAAGCTGCATGTAGCACATCTTGCTTTTTCTCTCTTGTGTGCTTGTGGTAGTCCAAAACCATAATTTATGAAAATCTTGCACACTTGTAGGGGGAGCCTGTGTACTACATGGTTGTCAAAGCTTTCGTGATAATTCTGTCTTTCTTTCAATAAGCTTTGATGTCTTGTTTAGTGTGTTGCCATCAATTACCAAAAAGGGGGAGATTGAAAGCACATTTGCTCCCTGGGTGGTTTTGGTAATTAATGACAACATACTTTGTGGTTGGACTAATGCTTTTATCAAGTATGTTTCAGAAATTCAATCACATTGGCATGGCAAAAGGATCAAGAGGTGGACCCTCAAAATGCTAAGGCAAGCATTGGCAAAAGCTCAAGACTCCATTTTTGGTTTAGTGATCCAAGATCACATTGAGTCCATAGGAAAGCCAATACTATTAAAGGGGATGAGGTTATGATGATGATCTGGTTGCTCAAGTGCTTAGTGATACATCTCCTAAACTATCAGCAACTTTCACCGCCATATACACTCATAAGTAATCTCGGTCCCACCGATTTTCCAAACTCACCACACCGAGATGAACCACCTCAGCCATAAGCCAAACCCTAGAAAACTCGGATTTTCCGATTCGAACTCGGTCTCACGAAACTTGAGTTGCCAAGCTTCAGAATCCTTCATCATCAAATCGGTGTCACCGAGATGATGAAGTCGGTCCCACCGAAATTGGCAAGCTCTTGTCTTTGCACGAATCGGACTAACCGAGATTGTATTTTCGGTCCCACCGAAAATCCCAACGCTCACATTATTTGAACTTTCGGTCTCACCGAGTTGTCAACTTCGGTCCCATCGAGATTGGTCAAATGTGTGTAACGGTTGGATTTTGTGTGGAGGCTATAAATACCCTCCACCCCTCTTCATTCGTGGAGAGAGCCATCGAAAGAACTACCACTCCTACCTTACATTTCGAGAAGAGAACTACCTACCCTTGTGTTGAGATCAAGTTGCTCCACTCCCACCATATGAAGCTTGATTTCTAGCCTTCCCAAGTTGCTTTCCACTCAAACCTTTCTTCCACCACAGCCAAATCAGTGAGGAGAGTTGAGTGTTGGGGAGATTATCATTTGAAGCACAAGAGCAAGGAGTTCATCATCATCAACACCATCTATTACCTTTTGGAGGGTGGTGCCTCCTAGATTGGTTAGGTGTCGCTTGGGAGCCTCCGTCGAGATGTGGAGTTGAACCAAGAAGTTTGTAAGGGCAAGGAGATCGCCTACTTCGTGAAGATCTACCCCGAGTAAGGCTAGCCCTCCATGGGTGTAGGCCATGATGGAATAGACAAGGTTGCTTCTTCGTGGACCCTTCGTGGGTGGAGCCCTCCGTGGACTCTCGCAGTTACCCTCCGTGGGTTGAAGTCTCCATCAACGTGGAAGTACGATAGCACCACCTATCAGAACCACGAGAAAAATCACCGCGTCTCCAAATTGCGTTTGATCTTCTCCACTTCTCTTTACTACTTGTGCAATTTACTTTCCGCTGCCCATACTCTAGAATTGCATGTGTAGTGTGCTACTTGACTTGTGTGTGTTATGCAAAATCTGCCAAAATCTGTCCTTGATAAAAGACTGAATTTTTTATCTTGTCGAGTAGTCTAATCACCCCCCCTCTAGACACTCTCACCTTCTTCGATCCTACACGTTGAAGTGACCATCTCCTTCGAGCCTCCCATCGTGCTTGTTAACGGGCAAACCAACACTAACACCAGGCGGCTGGTCTGCGCCATATAGAAAATTCTCACAGAAAGAGATGCACTCTTGTGCCAAATAGCCCTGGACGATGCTTCCATCCGGACGGGACATGTTACGAATGAATCCTTTGATGATCCCATTCCTCCTCTCAAACGGCATCATGTTGTGCAGGAATGACGGCCCCAGGTCTATTATGTCATCCACAATATGGACACATAGATGCACCATCACGTCGAACAACGCGGGCGGGAAGTACATCTCAAGCTCATTCAGTATCACAACGATCTCTTCCTGTAGCCTTTGGAGCTGCTTCACACTGATTGACTTTCAAGAGATGACGTCGAAAAAGTTGCAGAGACCAATAAGCGTGTCACGGACGTGCTTGTCCATTATCCCTCTAAGGGCAACAGGTAGTATCTGCGTCATCATCACATGACAGTCATGAGACTTCATCCCGCTGAACCTTTTCTTGTCCGTGTCTAGATATCTGCTTATCTTGCCACAGTAACTGGAACTAACTTTCACTCCGGTAAGGCACTTAAAGAATTGATTGATCTCAGCCTGCCTTAAGGTGAAGCAAGAAGGGGGGCAATAATCCTCTTCCAAGTCTTCCTATTTTACGAGGCGGCATGTGCGGATCTTCCTTGATTTTCAAATCTTGCAAGTCTTTTCTTGCCTTCGGCCCATCCTTGGTCTTATCCGGCATGTTCATCAGTGTTGCAAGCAAGCTCTCAAGGACATTCTTATAGATATGCATTTGATCAAGGCAATGAGGTGTATCGCGTTTGTGCGATACTCCAAGTCCCGCAACACGACCTCGCCTTCCATACCTTCAGCAGCGGCTCGGCGCCTTTCTCATCGTCTTTCCGTGGGGCACTCCTTCCAGCTTTTCAACAGCTCATCAATTTCGGCACCGCTCCGCTTACGTGGAGGTCCTCGATGCTCAAAGATGACCATTGAATAGATCTCCACGGTTTCTCCACGGGTCGTCTGTTCAAGCCATCTTCGATGCCCCATGTACACGATTTTCCTGCACCGCCATCTTTCCTTGACGTTAGCTGCTGAGACGTTGCATCATCCATGCACCGCGTGCATCCGCAATATCCATGGCACACCTGTCCCGCCACATATCCGAATCGAGATAGTCCTGCCTTTGCCGTGATCGCGCGGCTCTCATGTTGAAATACTCACCTTTGCTGGCGTCCCATGTCTTGGCTGGTCTTTTCCATAACGTGTCTAACTCCTCTTGAAGTAGCCCCAGATACAAATTAATATTATTTCCTGGTTGTTTCGGCCCTTGAATAAGCATGCTCATGTGAATGTACTTTGATTTCATGCACAACCAGGAGGAGGTTGTACATCCATACAAACACGAGCCATGTGATATGGTTGGTGTTCTGGTTGCCAAACGGATTCATGCCATCGGTACACGCGCCGAGCATGATGTTCCTTGCATCACATTCAAAATACCGATAGAAGCTGTTCAACACTCTCCACTGGCTTCCATCCTTCACGTGTCTCAGCTTCGGATCATCTCCATCGTCATGCTTCTTCCTCTCCGCGTGCCAGCACATTAGCTTTGCTTCCTTGGGATCTACAAAATACCTCTGGAGACGGGGAGTGATTGGTAAGTACCATACAACTTTCTGGGGACATTTCTTCCCGGCCTTCTTGTATCGAGAAGCATTGCACACCGGACAGCTTGTTTTTTCCGCGTGCTCCTTCCGATAAATTATGCAATCGTTGATGCATGAATGGTATCTAACGTGTGGCAGATGAAGAGGGCACACGATCTTCTTGGCCTCATCAACACTAGTAGGACATAGATTACCCGCGGGAAGAACATCCTTTAGGTACTTGAGATGCTCATCGAGGCTAGTGTCGGTCCATTTGTTTTTAGCCTTCGTCTTTAGGAGTTGGAGCGTGAAACTCAAGCGGGTCACCTCAGGATTGCAACCATCATACAATGGAGTGTTCGAGTCTACCACCAATTGCTCCAGCTTAGCCTCCTCTCTAGAAGCAGCTCTCTCAGTACTCGTCTCCTTGCGAAGCAATGCTTGAACATGAGGGTCCCGCACAATTGAACTTAGTACCGATGAACTCTGCTGCGTGGAGTCCATGTTGTTTTCTCCGCCGCCATGTCCGGCCCCTTCTCCTCCGCCATGTCCGGCCCCTTCTCCGCTGCCATGTCCGACCTCTTCCCTGCCGCCACTATCGATCATCTCTTCGTCTTGCCCCGTGTCATCATTGCCTGCCCCGTCGACATCCTCAACATCTTCATCCTCATCTTCAATTATCCACCGAGTATAGCCATCCATGAAACCAGTCATGAGCAGGTGCGCTTCGACACGACCATCGTCATGGGGGTCGAGCCAAACTATTCCTTTGCATTTTCGACACGGACATAAAACCTCTGTCCGGTTATTTTCTTTCATGTCCTGCACCGCCGACCGCAACCACCATCCACCATCGTTCCAATCGACCATCGCCAACTTTGCACGGTAATAATAAAAAAATTGATTATAAAAATGCATGCATGCATCAAAGTCATAAAAAATTTTGGCATGACCTTCCTTAAAAATAGGACATATATGGATCTAGAGTTTGCCCGGAATTCGCCGAAACGGAAATAAATCGACATTTCGCAAAACATAGGCAACTCAAAAGCACAATTTACAAGCGTCGGCTCATGCCACACACAAAATTTCCACAAACATATCACACACACATAAACACATTTCCATTTTGCAAAAGCATGAAATTTTCATCACCTCTATCTCGATTGAGATCGAGCACACGGTGGAGATGATGTTGTAGGGAGATCAAAAGTGCACAAAGCTCTTCTTGACAAAGATAGATCTAGTTAGGGGGCAAATAGGTCACTTAACTAAATCCTACATCTACCTAGCTACCTAATTTGGGAGGAGACAACTTCAACTAGTGGAGGGGGAAGGAAAAAGAGAAAGGAGATGCATTAATGGAGGTGGTGTAGTTATGTAGGAGTAATGAAGAGAGAGAAAGGTGGATAGAAGAGAGAGAGTAATGGGGGAGAAGTATTGAGGAGAAGAAGAAGAGTGAGAGTGGGAGCATGTGGTGGCGGTAGGGGAAGGGAAGAGAGGAGGGGAGGTAGGGGAAGCGAAAAGAGGAGGGGGAGGGACGAGTGGGGAAGGTGTTGGGTTGGTGCGGGTTAGCGATAGTCTTGGGACCTAAAAGCAGCTGCTGCTAAGGATTTAGCAAAGAGCGCGCTTATGCACGGGCGCTATCGCTAATCGGGACAAAAATTGTGGCAATTTGAAACTTAGCAGCAGCGATCTCGAAAAAGCGCTACTACTACATACTTAGCGATGGCGCTGTTCTTGCGACAGCCATCGCTACTTAGAGTTAGGTGAACACCGCGGTCGATATTTGTAGCAGCGAAGTTCGGCGGCGGCCATCGCTAAATCTTATCGCAGCGAGTTTACATAACACGCTACAACTAGTTAGCAGCAGCGCCCCATTTTGAACCGCGCTGCTGCTAAGATTCTGTGTATAGGCTTTTCCCTAGTAGTGTGGGCATGCAATATTTGTAGGTTAAACTGGTTGTTCTTATGTGAACGAGTGTATGGAGTTTCACATGTTCTGTTCTGTACATAATATATTGTAATAGACCTATTTTGGTTGTTCTTTGAAGATTTTCATATTCTTTTCTTCTTTCTGTTTGATATATACTGCTTAAAAAGCGATGTGGATCCACTGCCAGGAAAAATCTGACAATTGCGACCCATCTAAAAATTGGACCACAAAAACACTCGAAAATAAAAATGAAATGGACTGCAAAAGGCTATGCCTAGAAAATAAAAAGGCCAAATATTGGGCTAGGCCCATGTAGCTAGAGAAAATATACAGTAAAAAGGCCGAATTAATGGGCTAGGCCCATGTAGAAAACTGAACTGGACCATTCCAGAAGAAAGGTTGCTAGTGACCAAAACACCACAGTGGACATATTTTGGTCATAAACGTCTACGACCATTCCAGAAGAAAGGTCACTATAGTCAGTTTACGACTGCCAGCTTTTGACCTTCTGTTTTTGGTCACAAATGAAAAACCATGACCTTTCAGTGACCAATAGTGGTGGTCACAAGTTGACATATTTCTTGTAGTGCACTTTCAAACTCATGATTTTATCGCGCTCCGAGTATTTAATAATATTCGCGCCGCACCATTACCGCAGAACGTCTACTACTATGTCATCGCCGTCCGTGAGGGGGACACACCCGGAGACGCGTGCTGCCTCTTTAGACATGCCACAACACCACCCCGCATGTATGAGGGGCCGGTGCGACGCTCTTGTGGCATATCTACCCCGAGGGCCCCGTCCCGCCTAACCCTAGAGCAGTTGACCACGAGATCTAGCCCTTTGACTTCCCAAGGACGGGCTTTGACCAGTGGGCCTCTCCACCCGGTTGTGTTAGGTCAGCCCAATGGGACACCTGGGAGCAACATCCGGGCCAAACCCACTGCTACATCCCCTCCGTGTAGACCCGACACGTCCGTTTCTCCCCTATAGGTACCGGCGGCGGCACCATCGTGAGGGGGGCCACACCCCGGAGACGCGTGCCGCCTCTTCAGACATGCCACAACACCACCCTGCATGTATGAGGGGCCGGTGCGACGCCTTTGTGGCATTGCTACCCCCAGGGCCCCCGTCCCGCCTAACCCTGAACGGGTTGACCACGAGATCTAGCCCTTTGACTTCCCAAGGACGGGCTTTGACCAGTGGACGTCTCCACCCGGTTGTGTTAGGTCAACCCAGAGGGACACCTGGGAGCTACATCCGGGCCAAACCCACAGCTACATCCCCTTCGTGTAGACCCGACATGTCCATTTCCCTCCTCCAGGTGCCGGCCGCGGCGCCGTCCGTGAGGGGGGCCACACCCCGGAGATGCGTGCCGGGCGTTGGCAACTGCCAAAACACTTTCAGATTTGTGAGAGGCCGTATACGCAAGATTGGCGGCATGCTAGCCCCCGGAGGCCGCCGGCCACAGTCGTAGACATGCGAAGGGCAATCCTCGTAGAGGGAAGTGTTCGGATACTTATCCATCACCAAAAATTATGAAAAAATACCATCATTCCTATAGCACATGTGCCCACGTCATGTAAAAACTCATGATTTTATCGCGCTCCGAGTATTTAATAATATTCACGTCGCACCGTTATCGCAGAATGTCTACTACTGTGTCATCGCCGTCCGTGAGGGGGACCACACCTCGGAGACGCGTGTTGCCTCTTCAGACATGCCACAACACAACCCCGCATGTATGAGGGGCCAGCGTGACGCTCCGGTGGCATTGCTACCTCCCCAGGGCCCCCCACTAGTAGAAAAGGGGGCATTTGTCCCGGTTCGTAAGGGCCTTTAGTCCCGGTTCATGAACCGGGACTAATGTGTCATTACTAATACCTCCACTATTTAGTCCCGGTTCAAACACGAACCTGGACAGATGGTCCTCCATGTGGCCGGTGCGCCTAGCCCTGTCAGGGGGGCCTTTGGTCCCGGTTGGTGGCACCAACCGGGACCAAAAGGCATCCACGCGTCAGCATTCCAGTGGCTGGGGGTTTTGTTTCTTTTTGGAAAGAGGGGGGGGGGGGTTGGTGGTTTTGGGGGTTAATTTAGGTGTTTCATATATTGTGTTAGCTAGCTAATTAATAGAGAGAAGTGTCCTCTCTTATGTCCGTGCTTGGTCGACGCTATGTACTATATACATATAGCCCTCGACACGCTAGCTAGTAAGAAAATGAAGGGAACCATTGAGTACAGAAGTTCGTTATGCATACCGAGAGAAATGATCGATCGACCTCTCCTTCTCCAAGAGATTGGTCGAGCAACAAGTTTTCGTATCATGTACGTCCGATGCTACTGGCTACATACATGTACAATATATAAATTCTCTCAATTACAGTCCCCTAGCATTTGAAATCAACTCTCAGTTACAGTCCCCTAGCATTTGAAATCAACTTCCACATGGTATTCTCCGGCTTCATTGATGACGTGGTCAAGAAAGAATCCCGCCAATTCCTCTTGAATTGCTTTCATGCGATCTGGTTCTAGGAGTTCATTCCGCATCTTCCATGTCTAATTTGAAGAAGGGGGTTAATTAATATATATATATATATATATATGAATGAAACTCAACAAAAATGATGGTGTAATAAAATGAAATTGTGAATATTATTGCTTACGCACTTCATATTGTCTTTGAGAGTAGCCCCGCTTGTTTTTCAAAGTCGCGGTGTGGATGAACTCGCACACGTAGTATCCACAGAAATCATTCCCTTGTTCCTACCACAAGCACTTTACGAGAAATAGAGGTCAATCAAACTGATAATGAAGCATTATATATGGCATTGATGAAAGTATAGCTATAGAATCAACCGGAGATGCGCGCAACTAGCTAGCCAGTAGTACTTACTTTCAGGTATATATATCGCAGCTCCTTCGGCAGTCCCGGAGCTTCTGCGGTGAACTATTTCCAAACCCTGCAAGACAAAGAAAATAATTATTATTACTTGAGATATCAGGAAATGAACAAAAGGTCGCCGATATGGTGCGTTAATGATCGATTGAACTTACTTGCTGAGCATTTAAGTCATGTCCGCATAGGTTTTGGGATCTTTACATCTCAAGTCTAAGACGGTTACTAGTCCACGCTCAAGCTTAATATGCAGAAGAATATAGTGGTACCTGTGCACGCATGCATAACTCATCAATTACATTACTATAACCTCGCTCGAGTAATAAGGGAAACCGAATATGCAAACGAAAGTAACACTCACTTGTCGTTGTAAGGAAAGAGTATGGTATCTTTGTTTTGATTTTTGATCAACGATTGTAGCAAGTTGTCCTCGGCCTCTTTGACATCCTTTTCAACCAGAAATTCATCTATGATATTTGTGTTAATGAACCCGATATCATAAATTTCTTGTTTTTTGCACTCGACGATCTTCAATCTGCATAATACATGCAATGAAAGAGACGAGCTATACATAGAGACTTAATGACAGAAATAGTACTTACAGGCAGTAGCAAAAGACCGTTAATTTATCGAGGGCCTTTTGATTGAAGAACTCGAAGAAATCCTCAAATGGAACAGGCAACAGATCATTTCCAACGAGGTCGTGCTCCTCTTTAATTCTCGATACAAAGTATTCCTCCCCTGCACTCTGCAGGTTTTCATGTACCAAGTATGGAATCTTCGCATCATCGTTGTTAGAGATTTTTCATCTTTGACGAGAGGCTTCCCGTACTCGTATCTGTGTTCTTCCACCTCCATGAAACCAGGAAGTGCATCGTCAGGCAGGTAATCTTGTAGATTGCCATAACCGGCCACCATCCCCGGAACATTAGCCACGATGTTGCCGCTAGACACATTGAGCGGGGGCACGATTGGTTTGCTTGTTCACCGAGCTGGTCAATTTTTTTTCCAGCTGCTCGTTCTCTTGCTCTTTGATGTCTGACAGTACTTCCCGACCGCTCCGCTTGGAGATATGTCTGTTCAGTAATGCGCTCATAGTTGGTTCTCGGCGGAGACTTTGCCGATTTCCTCAGGGCATCGAGAGTGCGCTTTACTTTCATCGGATCTACCTTCTCCTCTGGAGGTGGATGTCTCTTTGCTTTCACCCCTTCAAAGAACTCCTTCATGTGGGTCCGCACAATCATATTGTTTTCCTCCTTGGTCCTCTTGTACGGTAACTTCTCCAGAGGCTTTAGAGGTGGACCGTATCTGTATTGCCTCCCGCCTCTGGTTGTGCTGCTAGACGCCGGAGCAGACGGAGCGGCTGCAGCGTCTGTCTTCTTTCGTGCTTGCTTACAAGGCGGAGGAGAAGGACTACGACGCGCCGGAGCAGCCGGGGCGGCGGCGGGTCTCTTCCGCCCTTGCCGGCGAGGCGGAGAAGGAGGAGGCTGCTAGCTGCTCGGGAGCGCCGGAGAAGGCGGAGAAGGAGGCAGAGTGCCGCCACGCGCCGGAGAAGGAGGCGGAGTGCCGCCACACGTGCCCTGATCGTCACTTGCTGGAGGAGGAGGAGGCAGTGGAGGAGGCGGAGTGCCCTGGCTCGCCGGAGGAGGAGGAGGAGGCGGAGACGTCCAGTTCGGAAGGTTGATGAGCTCCTTCCGCCATAGGCATGGAGTCTTCAGAGCAGAACCCAGCCTAGTCTCCCCTTCACCGGTAGGGTGGTCAAGCAGGAGGTCCTCAAATCCCTCCGTTATTTCATCCACCATCACCTTAGCATATCCTTCTGGAATTGGATGGCAGTGATAAGTTGTGCCGGGTCCACTAGGATAAACTTGGCCAACAGCCGCCTTGACCTTCAAATCCATCCATCGCGCCATAATGTGGCAATTTTGAGACTCCGTGATATCATCCACGGGATAGCTGGCAGGAGCCGTCAGGACATGCTCTGACTGAAGCAGCTCGGTGGAAGCCATGCTGCTTCTACGCTGAGATGGCGGGGTAGCTTCGGGGGAAGGTTCGGCAGGTCATTTGCTGTGATCTGCTGCTTCTCGTTCCTCTTCTTGTTCCTCTAGCCCCATTACCCTTTCGTGCAGCGCCTGCAGTTGGCCCTGCTCCACTTTCTTCCTCCTCTCGTGGGTTTTGTAACCCCCTGCGTTCGGAGCACCAACCTTCCACGGAATGGAGCCTGGCGTGCCTCGTGTCCGTCCAGGGTGCTCAGGATTCCCAAGGGCCATTGTGAGCTCGTCCTTCTCCCTGTTTGGAATGAATGTCCTCGCTGCTGCTGCATCGATATAGTGTCGAAGGTTCTTAATCGGTATTTGCGCTTGCTCGTCCGTCAATGGCACTTCCTATTACAGGTCCAAGGTTCCGCCAGCCCGAAGAACCAAGTCCGCAACGGTCCAGCGATACATTGTCTCTGGTTCGATCCCTTTTTCAAGCAGATCATGCTCAACCTTGGACCACTTAGGCCGGGCTTTGAGGTAGCCACCTGACCCCGTGCGATGGTGAAGCTTCTTCTTCACATCATTTTGCTTGTTTGTCGCCGACATCTTCTTACTCTTTTTCGATGTCTTGTGGGCCACAAATGCGGGCCAGTGATCTTTGATCTTCTCATATTTGCCGATGAATTCTGGTATCTTTTTTTATCGACAAACTAGTTCAGCTCTTTCCTCCACCTCCTCATTAGGGTTGCCATCTTCTTAAGAGCACAAGACTTGATTAATTGCTCTTTAACTGGCTTCTCCGGATCCTCCTCTGGCGGTAGGGTGAAATTTGCCTTCACCGAGTCCAAAGATCTTCTTTACGCATATCATTGACATAAGACACCTCGTGGTCTTCCTCCTTAGGCTTATACCATTGATGGATGCTGATCGGGATCTTGTCCCTAACAAGAACCCCGTGACCGAGCGTAAAATGCCTTCCTTGTCCGGATGGGTTCAATCGGTTAAATCGTCGGTAGCGATTTCTATGATCTCAAACTTTTCATCCGAGCTCAACTTTTTCTTCGGGCCTCGTCTCCTTACCAAAGTATTGCTCGATCCGTAGGGCTAGAAATTATAAGGAAGAAAGACGAGAGTAATTAATATGTGTACATATACCAAAACAATGGATGCATCAATTAACTAGTCAGCACGGGCTTAACTAATATATATATATATATATATATATATATATATATACCTGGCCGGACTCGGTTCGGTTACCGGAGCAGTCAGCACGGTCTCCTTCTTGTACCTCCATTGTGTCATCGGAGCCATCATGAACATAGTCCTCTTCTTGTACCGCATTAGTGGGCGAAGCCATCATGAACATACCCTCTTCTTCACCCAAATCCTTCCCGACCATCGATGTCGTTGAGAAATGACGAACTTCATCACTTCCTTGTGCGATTATGTCCCCCAACATCGCTTCTGTTTCTTTGTCTCGGGAGTGCTCCATAGTTTCTGCAAATATTTACAACATGTCAATTATTATTCAAACATGGCACAGATGGATATATATATATATTAGTGGCAAATGTAGAACTAGCTAGCTAATCACAATAAGGAATCATGTTGGTGGCCTCGACGCTGCTTCTCTAGGGTTTGGGGTCGCCTCGACACAACGCTTCAAGGGTTTGGGGTGGCCTCGACGACAACGCTCTTTTAACTTGGTAAATTTGGGTGGCCTCGAGAGAGTTAATTTGTCGGGTAGGGGCGCGGCGGGAGGGGGTAGGAGACCAACTTCGTTTTCTCTCTAGGGTTTAGGTGTCCTCGAGAGTTTTGGTCGAGCGAGAGGGCCGAGGGGGTACTGCCGTTGTATAAGTTATCACGGTCGAGAGGGGGTATATATATCGACCGCCCCTCATGTCGAAGTTATCTCGAGGGGGTTATATCGACAACGACGTGACATACATATACATGGGAAAATAATGTTATCGGGGAGGGGGTATCGGTACCCCCCCTCGTGTTGAAGTTTCTTCTTTCTCCTCTATTCCTTTCTTCTTCTTCTACTCTTCTTTTTCTTCTTCTCCCTCGAGAAAGGAAAATAAGGAAAAGGAAGAAAATAGGAAGAAGGAAGAAGGAAGAAGAAAAAAAAAAGAGGAGAAGAAGAAAGGAATAGAGGAGAAGAAGAAAAATAGAAAATTTCTATTTTTCTTCTTCTCCTCTATTCCTTTCTTCTTCTCCTCTTCTTTTTCTTCTTTTTTCCTCTTCTTATTTATTTCTCCTCTTCTTCCTCTGCTCTTCTTCTCCTTTCTTCCTCTTCTTATTTTCCTTTTTCCTCTCATTCTTTTAGTATTGCTTGTTTTAAAAAAAGTTCAAATAGAAAATTTCAAAAAAAAAACAAAGGTTTTGCCTAATGCATTGTTCATATGAATATACAAACATTTGCATATTCTACAATAATTAATATCACCAAAAAGGAGAAGAAGAAAGGAATAGATCAGAGAAGATCAAAGAAAAAAAAGAAGAAGAAAAAGAGGAGAAGAAGAAAGGAATAGAGGAGAACAAGAAAAAATAGAAAATTTTCTATTTTTTCTTCTTCTCCTCTATTCCTTTCTTCTTCTCCTCATCATTTTCTTCTTTTTTCTTCTTCTTACTTATTTCTCCTCTTCTTCCTCCCCTCTTCTTCTCCTTTCTTCCTCTTCTTATTTTTCTTTTTCCACTCATTCTTTTTCTTCTTCTTCCTTTCCTAGCTAGATATATAATTTTTTTCTAAAAATTAAACTAACCTAAAATGTACTAAATCAGAGAACATATATAGATAAAACTTTTCTAAAAATCTAACTTTTGCATATATGTATACTTTAAAACATCATTACAATTGAAAAAATACATACGTACATAAAAAAACATGTAAAAAATACGTACATACATATATGAACAAACATAAAAAAATACATATATCTAAAAAATACATACATACATATATGAATTTAAAAACATATAAAAAATAGCATGTATAAATAAAAAAATAGCACGGCGGCGGCGGGGCAGCAGAGGCGCGGTGCTCAGAGAGGGAGGAGCACACGGCGCACAGCTGTCGGGCGAAAGAAGGCGCGGACGGCGCGTGGGCAGAGGCGGCATCTTGGCGGGCAGGCGGCGGCGTTGGGGCAAGGGCGGCATGCGGCGATGGCAACGGCGAGGGCGCGGGCGACGGCGAAAAGTCTTGTGAGCGATGACGACGGGCGCGGGCGATGGCGACGGCGACGGCGGGGTCGGTGGCGGCGTCGGGGCAGCTGGCGGCGACGATGTGCTCGGCGTTGTCGGGGCAATCGTGGTGATGAACTCGCAAAATTGCGGCGTTACTTATATACCACGAGCATTGGTCCCGGTTCGTGGCACCAACCGGGACCAATGCCCCCTTTAGTCCCGGTTGGTGCCACCAACCGGGACCAAAGGCCTCTTTTTCGGCAGCCCAAAGGGCAGGAAGCAGCGGCCTTTGGTACCGGTTGGTGCCACCAACCGGGACCAATGCCCCCCCCCTTTAGTGCCAGTTGGTGCCGCCAACCGGGACCAAAGGCCCCTGGGCTGCCCACGTCGGGGCCAAAGTTTAGTCCCACCTCGCTAGTTGAGAGGGGCGCGCAGTAGTTTATAAGCCCCACTGCCGCACCCCTCTTGAGCTCCACTCCACCGCAAGCTTTCGGGCCTACTTGCTATTGCTTTGCCTGATGAGCCTTCTGGGCCTACTGCGGGCCAGAATCCTGGCCTATAGTAGGGTCTCATGTCGTATTCAGGCTGTGGGGGCCCAGTAGGAGGCATTTGTTTTTTGTTTTTTTACTTATTGTTGCTATTTTTATTTTTTTCAGTTTTTTTGTTTTGTTTCCTGCATTATTTATTTTCTTTATTTTTAAATTCTTTTTGCTTTTAGTTTTAGGAAAATTATAAACTTTCTGTTAGTGCCATTAGTTTTCAAATTTGAAAACACTTTTTTTCTTTTTTTTGTTTTCTTTCTTGCTCTATTTATTTTATTTTGTTTCTACTTACAAAAAAATACTTATTGTTGTTTTTTTGTTTTGTTTTCTGCATCATTTATTTTCTTTTGTTTTTTGCTTTATTTTTTAATTCTTTTTTCTTTTAGTTTTAGGAAAATTAAAAACTTTCTGTTAGTGCCATTAGTTTTTAAATTTGAAAACACTTTTTTTGTTTTTTTTGTTTTCTTTCTTGCTTTATTTTTTTATTTTGTTTCTACTTACAACAAAATACTTATTGTTGTTTTTTTGTTTTGTTTTCTGCATTATTTATTTTCTTTTGTTTTTTGCTTTATTTTTTAATTCTTTTTGCTTTTAGTTTTAGGAAAATTATAAACTTTCTGTTAGTGCCATTAGTTTTCAAATTTGAAAACACTTTTTTTTCTTTCTTGCTTTATTTATTTTATTTTGTTTCTACTTACAACAAAAAACTTATTGTTGCTATTTTTAATTATTACGAGGGCCGAACCATAAGACATTAAAGCATTTCAAATGAACTCTGAAAAAGTTGAAAGTTGGCATGGTATCATAAATTGACCCACATAGCATGTGCATGTACAAAACGGACAATGTATCATACTCGTCAGTTACAAAGTTGGCATGGTATCATCATAATAGTTGCGGGAGAAAGTCTTCACTTTTTCTTCGCTTGTGTCATTTGCTTATTGCGCCGTAACCATGGATAATCTTCATCGTTTATCCGGATGTCAGGGGTCAGCCTTGACTTTGAAGGAGGAATTTCATGAAACATTTCATAATCTTCGAGACATGTCATCTTGCCCTCCACTTTCACGATGTCCCTTTTTCTCGAAAGAACTATGTGGCGCTTTGGCTCATCGTATGATGTATTCGCTTCCTTATCTTTTCTCTTTCTCGATCCGTAGACATGTCCTTCACATAGATAACTTGTGCCACATCATTGGCTAGGACGAGCGGTTCGTTAGTGTACCCAAGATTTTTCAGATCCACTTGTTGTCATTCCTTCTCGTGGGTCTACACATTCCCGCCTCCCCGACAGATTGACCCATTTGCAATTAAACAAAGGGACCTTAAAATCATGTCCGTAGTCAAGTTCCCATATGTCCACTATGTAACCATAATATGTGTCCTTTCCCCTCTCGGTTGTTGCATCAAAGCGCACACCGCTGTTTTGGTTGGTGCTCTTTTGACCTTGGTCAATCGTGTAAAATGTATTCCCATTTATCTCGTATCCTTTCCAAATCAATACAGTCAAAGATGGTCCCCTGGACAACAAGTACAACTCATCACAAACAGTGTTGTCACCTCTGAGACGTGCTTCCAACCAACTGCTGAAGTCCTAATGTGTTCACATGTAATCCAGTCGTCGCACTGCTCCGGGTGTTTGGAGCGCAGACTGTTCTTGTGTTCATCGACATACGGGGTCACCGAGGTAGAGTTCTGTAGAACTGTGTACTATGCTTGAGACCAAGAATATCCGTCCCTGCATATTATTGAGTCCTTCCAAGCGTGCCTTTTCCAAATCGTCTCCCCTCATACCGCGATTTAGGGAGACCTATCTTCTTAAGGCCAGAATGAAGTCAACACAAAACCCGATGACATCCTCTCGCTTGATGGCCCATGGAGATGCTTCCTTCGGCCTAAGCGCGTTACGGACATATTTCTTTAGGACTCCCATGAACCTCTCAAAGGAGTACATATTGTGTAGAAATACGGGGCCCAGAATGACAATCTCGTCAACTAGATGAACTAGGACGTGCGTCATGATATTGAAGAAAGATGGTGGGAACACCAGCTTGAAACTGACAAGACATTGCACCACATCACTCCTTAGCTTTGGTATGATTTCTGGATTGATCACCTTCTGAGAGATTGCATTGAGGAATGCACATAGCTTCACAATGGCTAATCGGACATTTTTCGGTAGAAGCCCCCTCAATGCAACCGGAAGCAGTTGCATCATAATCACGTGGCAGTCATGAGACTTTAGGTTCTGAAACTTTTTCTCTGCCATATTTATTATTCCTTTTATATTCAACGAGAAGCCAGTCAGGACCTTCATACTAAGCAGGCATTCAAAGAAGATTTCCTTCTCTTCTTTGGTAAGGGCATACATGGCAGGACCTTCATACTGCTTTGGAGGCATGCCGTCTTTTTCATGCAAACATTGCAGGTCCTCCCGTGCCTCAGTTGTATCTTTTGTCTTCCCATACACGCCCAAGAAGCCTAGCAGGTTCACGCAAAGGTTCTTCGTCACGTGCATCACGTCGATCGAAGAGCGGACCTCTAGGTCTTTCCAGTTGGGTAGGTCCCAAAATATAGATTTCTTCTTCCACATGGGTGTGTGTCCCCCAGCGTCACTCAAAACAGCTAGTCCGCCGGGACCCTTTCCAAAGATTACGTGTAAATCATTGACCATAGCAAGTACGTGATCACCGGTACGCATGGCGGGCTTCTTCCGGTGATCTGCCTCGCCTTTGAAATGCTTGCCTTTCTTTCGGCATTGATGGTTGGTCGGAAGAAATCGGCGATGGCCTGTACACATTCTTCCCGCAGCTTGCCGGTATATACTATCGGTGTCAAGTAAACAAAGTGCGTGCATCGTGGTATCCCTTGTTTGTCCGTCACGAAGGTTACTTGAGAGCGGGCCAATCGTTGATGGTCACGAACAGCAACACCTTTAGGTTAAATTCTCCTGCTTGTGCTCATCCCACGTCGTACACCGCTTTCCATTCCATAGCTGTAAAAGTTCTTCAACTAATGGCCTTAGGTACACATCAATGTCGTTGCCGGGTTGCTTAGGGCCTTGGATGAGAACGGCATCATAATGAACTTCCGCTTCATGCACATCCAAGGAGGAAGGTTATACATACATAGAGTCACGGGCCAGTCTTTGTGATTGCTACTCGCTCCACGAAAGGATTAATGCCATCCGCGCTTAAAGCAAACCATACGTTCCTTGGCTCACTTGCAAACTCATCCCAAGATTTCTCTCGATTTTTCTCCATCATGACCCGTCGTGGGTGCTCTCAACTTCCCGTCTTTCTTATGGTCCTCACTGTGCCATCGCATCAACTTGGCATGCTCTCCATTTCTGAACTGACGTTTCAACCGTGGTATTATAGGAGCATACCACATCACCTTCGCAGGAACCCTCTTCCTGGGGGGCTCGCCGTCAACATCACCAGGGTCATCTCGTCTGATCTTATACCGTAATGCACCGCATACCGGGCATGCGTTCAGATCCTTGTACGCACCGTGGTAGAGGATGCAATCATTAGGGCATGCATGTATCTTCTGCACCTCCAATCCTAGAGGGCATATGACCTTATTTGCTGCGTATGTACTGTCGGGCAATTCGTTATCCTTTGGAAGCTTCTTCTTTAATATTTTCAGTAGCTTGTCAAATCCTTTGTCGAGCACACATTCTCTCGCCTTCCATCGCAGCAATTCGATGACGGTACCGAGCTTTGTGTTGCCATCTTCGCAATTGGGGTACAACCCTTTTTTGTAGTCCTCTAACATGCGATCGAACTTCAGCTTCTCCTTTTGACATTCGCATTGCGTCCTTGCATCGACAATGACCTGGCGGAGATCATCATCATCGGGCACATCGTCTGGTTCCTCTTGATCTTCAGCAGCTTCGCCCGTTGCAGCATCATCGTGCACATCGTCTGGTTCCTCTTGATGTTCAGTAGCATCACCATATTCAGGGGGCACATAGTTGTCATCGTACTCTTCTTCTTTGCCATCTTCCATCATAACCCCTATTTCTCCGTGCCTCGTCCAAACATTATAGTGTGGCATGAAACCCTTGTAATGCAGGTGGGTGTGGAGGATTTTCCGGTCAGAGTAAGACTTCGTATTCCCACATATAGGGCATGGACAACACATAAAACCATTCTGCTTGTTTGCCTCAGCCACTTCGGGAAAATCATGCACGCCCTTAATGTAATCGGAGGTGTGTCTTGAACCGTACATCCATTGCTGGTTCATCTGCGTGGATTATATATAATTAAGTGTGTCAAAAATAATTACAGAACATCATGAATAGATAATTAAGTGACCAAATTAATAGAAGTTCATCGTCACATTAAAACCAAAGTACATACATAGTTCTCATCTAACAAAATAAAGCTCTGCAGAGCATCTAAATTAATTAAACCATACACTGAAACTATGTAAAACATTTCAATGCGAAAACAAATGCGATCATAATCACAACCAATATAACAACTGATCCAAGGGCATAATGATACCAAGCCTCGGTATGAATGGCATATTTTCTAATCTTTCTAATCTTCAAGCGCATTGCATCCATCTTGATCGTGTGATCATCGACGACATCCGCAACATGCAACTCCAATATCACCTTCTCCTCCTCAATTTTTCTATTTTTTCCTTCAACAAATTATTTTCTTTTTCAACTAAATTTAACCTCTCGACAATAGGGTCGGTTGGAATTTCCGGTTCAACAACCTCCTAGATAAATAAAATCTATGTCACGTTGGTCGGCATAATTGTCATAAACAATAAATGAACCAATAGTTATGAAAAGATAATATATACCACATCCAAAACATAGACAGGACGAGGGCCGACGGGGGCGGATACCAAAACCATCGCACTATATAAGATGCAATAATAAAAGTAAGAAAATTATACAAGTATCTATATAAACATACAAGTAAGAATTTTTTTCCTTTCAGAAAGAACATAAGAACAAGAGGCTCACCACGGTGGTGCCGGCGACGAGATCGGCGCGGGCGATCGACGGCGGTGAAGACGGGGACGGGACGTGACGGACCGCTAAACCTAGACAAATATTGAGGAAAATGGAGCTTGGAGGTCGAGCTTGGAGAGGAGAAAGCTTACGTAGTGTGGCTCGGGCATTCCATCGAACACCTCGTGTGCATAGGAGGTGAGCTAGAGCACCACAAAGCTCTCCCTCGCCGCCACGAAAAAACAGAGCAAAGGAGTGCTCGCTCATGAGCGAGGTATATATAGGCAACTAATTGGTCCCGGTTCGTGGCTCGAACCAGGACTAAAGGGCGGCTTTTGGTCCCGGTTCAAGCCACCAATCGGGACCAATGGTGGTGGGCCAGGAGCGAGGCCCATTGGTCCCGGTTCGTCCCACCAACTGGGACCAATAGGTCCAGTCGAACCAGGACCAATGGCCCACGTGGCCCGGCCGGCCCCCGGGGCTCATGAACCGGGTCCAATGCCCCCATTGGTCCCGGTTCTGCATTGAACCGGGACTAATGGGCTGACCTGGCCTGGACCATTGCCCCCTTTTCTACTAGTGCCCGTCCCGCCTAACCCTTAAGCGGTTGACCACGAGATCTAGCCCTTTGACTTCCCAAGGGTGGGCTTTGACCAGCAGACCTCTCCACCCGGTTGTGTTAGGTCAGCCCATAGGGACACCTGGGAGCAACATCCGGGCCAAACCCACAGCTATATCCCCTCTGTGTAGACTTGATGTGTCCGTTCCCCTCCCCCACTACTAGGGGAAAAGGCTATACACAGAATCTTAGCAGCAGCGAGGGTTAAAAACCCCCGCTACTGCTACTTACTAGCAGCGCAGGTTTTAAACCTCGCTACTACTAAGTTGATAGCAGCAGCGGGTTTGTAACCTTCGCTACTACTAAGCGGTCTCTACTGTGCCCCGGGATATGCCATAGTAGTAGCGAGGGTTTTAACCTCGCTACTACTAAGTTGATAGCGATGGCGGGTTTTAACCTCGCTACTACTAACCCGCCTCGCTATCAACTTAGTAGTAGCGTGGGTTAAACCAGCGCCATCTTATAATCGTCTGTCATAGTAGTAGCGCGGGTATGGCCTATTTGTCAAAGTCTACCCCCACGTGGACCGCCTTTTCAGTTTTGAAAAAAATAAAAGAAAATGATAAAAATGTCAAAAAAATAAAAGAAAATAAGTTTCTTATGTGATATGTGGTCTAGTTGTTGGGAAAATTTACAAATATTAATTTCGACTTTATTTGCAAAATCTCTCTGGAAAATTGTAAAATGGCCATAACTTTTGCATACGAACTCGGATGAAAAAGTTTTTTATATGAAAAAGCATCTACTCGAAAAGTTACGGGGCTTTTAAGATCTGGAGGCAAAAAAATTCAAAAAAAATTAGTTTTTTTTAATTTTTATTAAATCTGGTCAAACTATGGTCAAACTAATTATTCAAGAATATTAGTGATAATAAATAATTATTTTAGTTTTTTTTTTGAATTTTGGTCAAATCTGGTCAAACTATGGTCAAATCTGGTCAAACTGTGGTCAAACTAATTATTCAAGAAATATTAGTGTTACTAATTTTTTAGAACAATAGTTTCAAACTCAAACAGTGAAATGTGTGACTTCATGCTCAAGCTAAATTCCTGAGGTTAATAGGATTGACATCTCACTATTGTCGGAAAACAACAAGTGCGAGACTTGGAAGCGAGGAGAATAGAACCTAGAAGTTAAGCGTGCTCAGTGGAGTAGTGAGAGGATGGGTGACCGTCCGGAAGTTAGATGATTTGGAATGATGAGGGTGATTAGAGATTAAATTGAGCAGCGATGAGGGGTGATTAGAGATCTGAGTTAAAATAATTCAGAAATTTGAAAATTTCAAAAAAAAAAAAAAAATTCGAAAAAATTCAAAAAAAAATCCGACATTACAGATTAGTAGTAGCGCGGGTTTAAACCCGCGCTGCTGCTATACGTTAGCTGTAGCGCGGGTGGCACCCGCCATCGCTATAAGTTAGTCAGAGCGCCTTATTAGTAGCGCGGGTACTCGCGCTGCTGATAGGCCTAAAACCCGCGCTGCTGCTAGCCTTTTCCCTAGTAGTGGTAACCCCCACCCCCCCGGTACTCCGATATATATCCTATAACCCCCGGAACCATTCCGGTGTCCGGATATAGTCGTCCAATATATCAATCTTCATGTCTCGACCATTTCGAGACTCCTTGTCATGTCCGTGATCACATCCAGGACTCCGAACTACCTTCGGTACATCAAAACACATAAACTCATAATATAACTGTCATCTAACTTTAAGCGTGCGGACCCTACGGGTTTGAGAACTATGTAGACATGACCGAGACACGTCTCCAAATAATAACCAATAGCGGAACCTGGATGCTCATATTGGCTCCTACATATTCTACGAAGATCTTTATCGGTCAAACCGCATAACAACATACGTTGTTCCCTTTGTCATCGGTATGTAACTTGCCCGAGATTTGATCATCGGTATCTCAATACCTAGTTCAATCTTGTCACTGGCAAGTCTCTTTACTCGTTACGTAATGCATCTTCCCGTAACTAACTCATTAGCTACATTGCTTGCAAGGCTTATAGTGATGTGCATTACTGAGAGGGTCTAGAGATACCTCTCCGACAATCGGAGTGACAAATCCTAATCTCGAAATACGTCAACTCAACAAGTACCTTCGGAGACACCTGTAGAGCACCTTTATAATCACTCAGTTACGTTGTGACGTTTGGTAGCACACAAAGTGTTCCTCCGATAAACGGGAGTTACATAATCTCATAGTCATAGGAACATGTATAAGTCATGAAGAAAGCAATAGCAACATACTAAATGATCAAGTGCTATGCTAACGGAATGGGTCATGTCAATCACATCATTCTCCTAATGATGTGATCCCGTTAATCAAATGACAACTCATGTCTATGGTTAGGAAACTTAACAATCTTTGATTCATGAGCTAGTCAAGTAGAGGCATACTAGTGACACTATGTTTGTCTATGTATTCACACATGTATTATGTTTCCGGGTAATACAATTCTAGCATGAATAATAAACATTTATCATGATACGAGGAAATAAATAATAACTTTATTATTGCCTCTAAGGCATATTTCCTTCAGTCTCCCACTTGCACTAGAGTCAATAATCTAGATTACACAGTAATGATTCTAACACCCATGGAGCCTTGGTGTTGATCATGTTTTGCTCGTGGAAGAGGCTTAGTCAACGGGTCTGCAACATTCAGATCCGTATGTATCTTACAAATCTCTATGTCTCCCACCTGGACTTGGTCCCGGATGGAATTGAAGCGTCTCTTGATGTCCTTGGTTCTCTTGTGAAATCTGGATTCCTTTGCCAAGGCAATTGCTCCAGTATTGTCACAAAAGATTTTCATTGGACCCGATGCACTAGGTATGACACCTAGATCGGACATGAACTCCTTCATCCAGACTCCTTCATTTGCTGCTTCCGAAGTAGCTATGTACTCCGCTTCACATGTAGATCCCGCCACGACCCTTTGTTTAGAACTACACCAACTGACAGCTCCACCGTTCAATATAAAAACGTATCCGGTTTGCCATTTAGAATCGTCCGGGTCAGTGTTAAAGCTTGCATCAACGTAACCATTTACGACTAGCTCTTTGTCACCTCCAACGAGAAACATATCCTTTGTCCTTTTCAGATATTTCAGGATGTTCTTGACCGTTGTCCAGTGATCCACTCCTGGATTACTTTGGTACCTCCCTGCTAAACAAATAGCAAGGCACACATCAGGTCTGGGACACCGTATTGCATACATGATAGAGCCTATGGATGAAGCATAGGAAACATCTTTCATTTTCTCTATCTTCTGCAATGGTCGGGCATTAAGTCTGACTTAATTTGACACCTTGTATTACAGGCAAGAACCCTTTCTTTGCTTGATCCATTTTGAACTTTTTCAAAACTTTATCAAGATATGTACTTTGTGAAAGTCCAATTAAGCATCTTGATCTATCTCTATAGATCTTGATGCCCAATATATAAGCAGCTTCACCGAGGTCTTTCATTGAAAACTTTTATTCAAGTATCCTTTTATGCTATCCAGAAATTCTATATCATTTCCAATCAACAATATGTCGTTCACATATAATATTAGAAATGCTACAGAGCTCCCACTCACTTTCTTGTAAATACAGGCTTCTCCAAAAGTCTGTATAAAACCATATGCTTTGATCACACTATCAAAGCATTTATTCCAACTCCAAGAGGCTTGCACCAGTCCATAAATGGATCGCTGGAGCTTGCACACTTTGTTAGCACCCTTTGGATCGACAAAACCTTCTGGTTGCATCATACACAACTCTTCTTCCAGAAATCCATTCAAGAATGCAGTTTTGACATCCATTTGTCAAATTTCATAATCATAAAATGCGGCAATTGCTAACATGATTCGGACAGACTTAAGCATCGCTATGGGTGAGAAAGTCTCATCGTAGTCAACCCCTTGAACTTGTCGAAAACCTTTTGCAACAAGTCGAGCTTTGTAGACAGTAACATTACCATCAGCGTCAGTCTTCTTCTTGAAGATCCATTTATTCTCGATGGCTTGCCGATCATCGGGCAAGTCAACCAAAGTCCATACTTTGTTCTCATACATGGATCCCATCTCAGATTTCATGGCCTCAAGCCATTTTAAGGAATCTGGGCTCATCATCGCTTCCTCATAGTCCGTAGGTTCACCATGGTCAAGTAACATGACCTTCAGAATAGGATTACCGTACCACTCTGGTGCAGATCTTACTCTGGTTGACCTACGAGGTTCGGTAGTAACTTGATCTGAAGTCTCATGATCAATATCATCAGCTTCCTCACTAATTGGTGTAGTCGTCACAGGAACCGGTTTCTGTGATGAACTATTTTCCAATAAGGGAGCAGGTACAATTACCTCATCAAGTTCTACTTTTCTCCCACTCACCTTTTCGAGAGAAACTTCTTCTCTAGAAAGGATTCATTCTTGGCAACGAATGTCTTGCCTTCGGATCTGTGATAGAAGGTGTACCCAACAGTTTCCTTTAGGTATCCTATGAAGACACATTTCTCCGATTTGGGTTCGAGCTTATCAGATTGAAGCTTTTTCACATAAGCATCGCACCCCAAACTTTAAGAAACGATAACTTTGGTTTCTTGCCAAACCACAGTTCATAAGGTGTCGACTCAACGGATTTTGATGGTGCCCTATTTAACGTGAATGCGGCAGTCTCTAAAAGAGAGATTCTGGAGGAGGGAGGCAAGATCGACTTACAGTGAACTATTTTTAGACAACTCATACATATGTAGGCGGTCTCAAAACATAGAGTTTTTCTTTTCTTTTCATTTGAACTTGTCCCGGTGAACAGGGGTTGTTTCTTGGATCTGCTCACAGTACCGCATCGTACTGATGCAGAGTGAGATTGAAAATGACCTTTGACCATGCCCATGCCTATGCCCAGTACCCGACGGCAGAGATCGATCTTACACGTACCATCAATTTCCATGGCATTTCATCCAAAAAATAAAATCCATAGCATTCGCATGTGCGACCTGGCAGGCCTGTTCACCGGCACTACTTAGAACCAAAATTATTCCGCTCCATTCACTTCCATCCCGCGTGCGTGTATACGTACCATCGACCATGTCTTTTCTTCTGCGAGTTGCCATCAATCATGTCATGACCTACGATCGAGCTGCCAATGCATGCATATGTGTATAAATAATATAATAATATTGAACCCCTATCTATCTATCTATCTATATCATACTCCCTCCGTCCGAAAATACTTGTCGTAGAAATGGATGAAAATGGATGCATCTAGAACAAAAATACGTCTAGATACATCCATCTCTCCGACAAGTATTTCCGGACGGAGGGAGTATGTACGAAGAAGAAAGGGATCAACTGGTCAATGGATTTCTTCTTCATCTCATGATCTTCCTAAACCCGCCTACGACCGTCAGGCTGCCTGCTGGCGCACTCCGCTGCCCATGCTGCTCTAGCACGCGCCTCGCCACCCCTCCCTCCCTCTCACCACCGTCCCCGATCATCCCTCTAAATTTCCCAGGCATCAAATTGTCTCTATCGAGCCTGCACCCCACATCCAAACACGTCAACCTACGACTCCCCTCTAAATGCGACGCTGCTGCCATATCATCACCGGCTCTCATGTACTCCGTATTAGCTTTTTATTGCGAATACACAAAGCTTGCGTATATTTTCATAGATAGAAGGAAATATAGTGAGTACACTAAAAGACACAACACATGATATGAACGCAGGAAGGCATGAGCATGGAACCCAGAGCAGAGAGACAAGGGATGCTCGGCCCGAACAGAAGAAAGACACAACGTAACCCACCAAGCCTAGAACTAGAGAAGCAGACAAACCAGCATGACATCGAACATCTCCAAATCCAACACCGGGGACGCCGCAAAAAAAGCAAGATAACGCCTTCAGGAAAGTGAACGACGTCGTGACGCTGCCACCATCCGATCCGAACGACCAGATCTAAGCGTTTCCCCCGATGCTCGAAGAGGGGCACCAATAAAGGCCATGGCAGCGCCTCCAAGAAGGGATATGACACCCGTGAGTGCTGTCGTAGCTAGCATCAACTTTTTTTTAACACAATACAGACGCAAGCGCTCATATACACGTCCCTCTAACCATCCAACCATAGGTTGGTTCGCAGCCAGCATCAGCTAGATTTCTCTTGGCCTGAGTATTTCTCATGTATTAGCTTTTTGTAAGGGGTATTTCTCATGTATATGTATATATATAGCTAGAGAAAGAAGGAAAGAAAGAACGGAAGAGACCGATCAGCAACGACGCGTACACGTCCCTAACACTGTCATCAATCAACTTCTATAACGTTTACATGTGCGAGGGCACGATCAGATTTCCGACCCCCAATTAGGCGCCGCCGCCGCCAACCCTCCCGGCCTTGCCTACCCGAGCGTCGTTTGGATCCGCCGCGATTCACGTCGGTGCCGCCGTTTCACGTGAAGACGCATCTGCCTTCTATCTGTATATTTTAGGGTTTGCATGAATATTGAATAGTTAATTGTCTTGAACATCTGGTAAGTCTCTGCATAGTGCTTATAACCTAAAATTTCCATTCTATGGTTAATCGATCGATTTCGCATCAATTGTTTGGTGAACCATCTGGTACGTACGTGCAGCGAGAGCATGTCATCGTTGAGATACAAGCCGCGGAGGGTCACCGATGCCGATGCCGACGCCGCCATCGCTAGGGACCCATCCCCGTGGGCGGCGCTGCCCGGCGAGCTGCTGGACCTGATCGCGTGGCAGGTTCTCGCGGTCGGCGATTTGCAGGACTACGTCCGGCTCCGCGCCGTGTGCGCGCACTGGCGCGCCAGCGCCGCCTGCCCGCGTGGCCGTGGCATCGTCGACCAGCGTTTCCACCCACGACAGTGGATGATGCTGCCCGAGGGCCACGGCCTGTACCCGGGCAACAGCAGGCTGCGCGGCTTCATCCGCTTCTTCAACCTCTCCACCGGCGCCTTTGCCCGCGTCCACCTCCCGCTATTCACGGACCACTGCGCCCTCGACTCCATCGACGGCCTCCTCCTGCTGCAGCGGGACCATGACACCGTGGTCCGCCTCCTCCACCCCTTCACCGGCGACATCCTTGACTTCCCGCCTTTGGAGACCCTCCTGAGGCACTTGGGCGCGACGACACCCGACACCAAGTGGTGCCTTGTAAGAAATATTAGTGCCGCCTCCATGAACGTGAGCGCGGATGGAGTCGTATCGGTCATGATTTTGATGGCGCACCCTTGGAGCAAGATAGTCTTTGCCACCTCCCAAGATCGACAATGGAGGGTTTCAAGCTGGTTCGCCTCCCGAAGTTGTCGTCCAATCTCGTTCCAAGGAAAGATATATGCGGTCCGTTTTACCACAAGTTTCGCCTCACCAGAGGTGCTAGAGATCGGCCCGCCCCAGCTACAGCAACAGGCGGTGGAAATGGAACCCTGGCTGCCACCACCAAGGTCGATTGCCAAATGTCCAGCAAGCACACCCGACACCTTTTATACGTACCATCTGGTAGAATGTGGCCCGGAGATCCTGGTGGTCATTCTAAGCCACAACTACAACAAAATTTCAGTTTACAGACTAGCTGACCTTATGCTGGGAATGTGTGTCCCCATGACATGCATCGGCGGCAACGCGCTCTTCATCGAAGGGAGGACGCTGTGCGTCAGTTCCAAAGCGTTTCCTACCATTGTGGGCGACACCGTCGTCTTTCTCAATAGGAAGCAACATTGTCTTGCTCAATACCACTTGGGCAGCGACACATTGTTGTCGGCAGAGTATAGATTTGCGGACGTACATGCTATGAAAATTCCTTGTAGCATAATTGAACATATCTACACATGTTGCTATCGGAAAATATGGTTAGTCACGGACATGTTTTTTATCTTCTGCTCCGCCATTGTTCTCCCTGATCATAATCGTTCCTTTTGCCAGAATATTTAACTTTGTGCTGCTAGGTAAGCTCATTGATTTTTCCCCTCTATGCATGTAGGAACAAGGGACAGATAGTGTTTCGGAGGAAGCAGGACAAGTGGCGGGTCAAGGGAAAGTGGCGAATTGGGGTAAGTACATATTGCCTAGGATGATATGGTCTTTTTCTAAAGTATGCATTTTTGGTTTGTTTACATTTACTGATTATCCCCCAAAGGGTGACTATGGCCAACTGGTTAATTCCCGGGGAAGGGACGACGTGGGGGCTCACGCGTTAGTTTCCTTCTTGATACGCCTCGCACCCATGCATTTGAAAAATATTGCACTGCTTATATTCCAAAAATATTGTACATAAATACAACAATCTAATATTAATGTTCTGATAAGCTATTCAAACTATTTAAAAAATTTAATGTTCCAATTTTCATTAAAGCATATAGCAACTAATTCCCGCAACAATCTGTAGGGTATCTAGTTGTATGTGTTCATGGGTCAAACACACACTTATGCTAACATGCTGCTTCTGGAAGTTGTACAAGGACAGTTTGTTATATTGTCCACCAAAGCAAACAAAAATGATTCATGCTGATTTCACATTTAGACAACTATTTTTCGTCTTTTTTGCATATTTAGAATCTCTTAGACTGTGTATCTCAATACTTCATTGTGTATGTGTCTTCTACTATTTTATTGGATCAGGTTTATTTTCAGTTGGTATAGTCACTGCATCGACGCCTGCTTTTGTACTTGTATCATGCTAGGCATAAACGGCTCTTGTACCATGGTGGATTGGTGGTGGTGCCTGCTGTTCTTGCTCTATAACAACTTTGTCTCAGTGTTGAATGATTATGCCGGTGGCATTTCATATTTAGCTAGGTAACTCTTTCAAGTTCAAACAAGTAATTTGGTTGTTATAATTGTCATGGAGCAATTTATATAGATGCCTAGCAAGGTTAACAAACAATGACAATGAACATGATGGTTTGGCGGCTCTGCACCCTGAAGGTTATCAATATGTAACTGTGGTCTTAAAATACAAATTAAGGTGCCCGGGTGTCTTAACAGACTATAAGGTATATGCATGGGAAGAGGCACGCAGGCACGCACGCATGCAGCCAAGAACCAGAAGTGAAAGGGACTTGACAGGCTGTGGAGAAGTGATATTTGACACGTACGAACCTTAATTTCGTTTGTTATTATTCTAGCAGGTCCTCTCTTTTGGAGCTATACGTACGTGAGAAATCTGTTAATGTCAGTGGTCAATCATCATTTCATTGCCACATCGATGGATGGATTAGATCATGAGAGCATCTACAACCATACATAGCAAAAATGAACCCCATATGATCCGTGGACGCATGAAAGAGTAGGGGGGAAGCGACGACGCAGACAGGAGGGAAAGAATGGGACGCGGCTAGGGTTCTCTTGCCTTTGGGATAGCCAGATTGGGTCCCTCGGGCGGCGCCATGAATGTGTCCTCACCTTTTTTGAAAATTGAATGTGTCCTCACCTAAAATTGAAGGAGATGCCCGTCGGACCCATTGGTTTCTGCGTGTTTCCGTACGGGTCCCATCCGGTCCCACATATGAAGTGGCGGAGGTACAGTAGCGATGCTGGGCGGGCCAATAGAAAGGGAAGCACAATAGTTTTGCACTCATGGCCTAGTCTAGTTTGAATACCCTAATGCACTTCAGCACTTGCTATGGGCTGGGTGGGCCATGATCTTTTTCAGCAACATGTAGCTCCATCAGTGCACATGAGGGCTAAGTGTGAGGGTTGTTGGTCAGTCCGGACGTTTGGGCTGGGTTTGCCCCATGGTAAATTCTTGGTCGGGTCTAGATGCTCCGAGAGACCTGCAAAGTGTGTGCCCGTGTTAAAAAGAAAACAGGCAAGTGTGGAGGCCGAACAAAATTGGTGCGTGCGCCTGCTGTGTTCTGCGTGCTCGTCGTCATGACACGATCGATGGTACGTATGCGCCAGGGCACGCACGGACGCCGGGAGGGAAATGAACGGGATGGAACAGCGTTGGCACGTTGCGCTTGCAGGTGATGACTGACGAGGCCGGCGGCGGTCAGCTCGCACATGCACATGTCAGCCATAGACATTGACGTGGTAGGATGGACGTCGATCGTACGTTGCAGGTCGGTCGATCTCTGCCGTCCCCCATAGGCCGGCCGGGCGGCATGGGCATGGCTGCTGTGCGTCTGCTCCAGCTCCAGCTCCAGCAATGGATCGCTGCCAATCTCTACCTGCACAATTTAACGCCGCACCGGACCGGACGGACGTACGGCCGGCGAGTGCGTGCACACATACCGAGGCCGCTCTGGCAGCACCGGCCGCAGTCTGCACGATGCCATTGTCATTGAATGCCCGATCCATGGATCGAAATGAATCGTGTCACCAACCACAACACAAACTTATACATACGGGTTAATTGGATAAATGTCACTCAAATTCTGACAATTTTTCTTTTAAGTTTGAAAATAGCTTTGAATCGACAGAATTCAAGTGGCATTTATCAAATTAACCATATATATATACTGCAACAACAGCAACAACCGTTAACACTCTACTATAGTACGTATTATATTTTGCCATGGTCTTTAGAGCATCTCCAGCCGTTCGGCCCCCCGGGATGCCGAAAAACCGCCGCTTGGGACCGAACCGGCGTTAATTTCGGCGTGGGGACGAACGTGTTCCCAGTCGCCGCCCCCAGGTCGGCCCCAAATCGGCACAAACACGACAGAAACTCAGCTATTTCATTTAAATTTGTAAAAAACAAAAAACTTGATTTAAAAACAACTACGCCTAGCCCTACTATGCCGCTACCGCCGCCTGTCTTCTACATGCCGAGGAGTCTGTAGAATCGGGTGTAGTGCCGCCGCCGTCCCTGCTCCACCCCTGACCAGGGTTGCCGACACGTGGGGGGTTGGACGCCCGAGCGCGTCCTCGTTGTCGCAGTCGAGGACGATGATGCCGCCCTCATCGCGTCTACGGCGCCGAGCTTTGATCTCCTCGTAGGCCCGGCGCTGGCGCTCCACCTGCTCGCGGACGTAGTCCGCCTCTGCCCACTTGAGGGTGGTCTCGTCGGCGGCGGCCATCTCCTCGTGCTCCTTCTTCACAGGGAGCAACCCCGGCTCAGTCTTCGGCCGGACGAGGCGGAGGGGACGAGGGGAAGAACGGCCGCCCTCGTTGATGACGAGTGCGCTGCTGCGGGTGTGGCGACCAAGCGGCGTCTCCTTCGGCTCGGAGCGCCGGCGACCCAGAGGAAAGTGAACCGGAACCCGACGACGAGGAGGTCGCCGTCTCCATTCGCCATGACATCCAGGAACTACCGCGGCGGCGAGAGAAGGACGGGGGCGCCGGGTACTCGAGGCGCGGCGTGTTGCCGACCTCGATGTGGGCGTGGACGACTTTGAGGGTGCGACCGGGCACGCCCCACCATTCGTGCCGCCCGTCGGCGTTGAGGCGGTCGCGGGGCACGACGCCATTTGCTGAGGCGACCTGGTCAGCGTGGCGGCGGTCGAAGTACATCGTCCGTAACGTGTGGTTGTCGGCGGCGTACCTCAGCTCGTTCCGTTGCGCCTCCGATGGCGACGAACGGATGCTCGCTATCTCGGGGCGCCATTCAGTGCCGATGGGCATCGGGGGCACCGGGACACCACCGGCGCTCAGCCTCCACGAGCCCGGCACCCGCATGTCTGGGGGCGCCGGATAGTCGGCCTCATAGAGGAGGCGCGCCTCGTCCTCACGCAGATGGCATTGATTGACGCCGTTCGCCGCAAAGCCGTCGGCTGTGTAACGTTCGGCCATTGCTCGTCGGCGGGGGAAGAGTGGGAGAGAGGTGCTTCGGTGGCGAGAAGTGGTGAGTTGTGGCGAGAATGGCGACCGTGGCGTTCACCAGGGGGGGGGGTTGGCTTCTATAGCCGAACTTGGGCGGTGAGAACCTGCCCGCCGAGTGCGTGGCGGGAGCGGGCGGGACGCGCGTCGCGGCGCCTTCACTGTGCCGCCCGTGAGGCATCAATGATAGGCTGACCGGCGCGGCATGCTTGGCATTGATTCCCGCGGAAACCGGGTGATGAGGGCGACGAAGGCGGCGAGTCGCCGACTGGGCGGGCCCATTCCCGTTCGCACCAAAACTTGTTTCCCCGGCGCCCCCAACTCGCCAGATTCGGCCTGGGTCCGTCGGCGAAAATTGGGTTTCTGGAGGCGCGGCTTTTTGGGCCCAGCGATAAAAAAAAGGTCTCAGGGGCGCGGCTGGAGATGCTCTTGCGTGCCCAGTCTACCAGTACGTAGGCAGAGCTGATAGCTGGCTACTTGCTACTGTACCACTACGAATGTAGCACTAACACACATGCATACGTGCAACACAAACACATGCATCTTCCTTGACATCACATCACATGACGGCGCAGGCGTTGGGGTTCTCGTCGCTGAACAGCTGCGGCGCGTGCAGCATCTCCACCCGGTATGAAGTCGTCCAGCCCCCTGCTACTCCTCCAACCCCGCCGCCGTACATCATAGCCATCGGGAACGCCTGCTCCGCCACCACCGCAGCGCCGCCGTCCTCCTCCCCGCCGTCCCCCTGCCTGTTCTTGTTCTTGTTCTTCTTCTTGCCACCGCCTCCTTGTCCCTGCTGCTGCTGCTCCCCGGCCACCTTGTCGGCGCCCTCGCCACCGTCCTTCTGCTGCTGCTTCTTCTTGTCGCCGCCGTCCTTGTTCTTGGCCGTTGGCGGGGGCACGACGTCGACGTCCCTCCGGAGCTTGCGCCTGAGCACGTCGGGGAGGGCCTTGGCGTCCATGGTGCCCTGCACCGTCACGTGCTCCTTGGCCGTGTCCACCCTCACCTCCTTGACGCCTACATTCATGCAGATGCAGCACCCAGGGCCAATCAATCATTTCGGTTTGCAGCGACAGCCATGAGCCATGCATGCATGCAGTGTCGCAGCAGCAGCGCTTGCTGCACGACAACTCCATGAATGAATGTACTACGTGCTGCATGCATGCCATGCATGGCAGGAAGAGAGAGAGAGAGAGAGAGAGAGAGAGAGAGAGAGAGAGAGTCAGTGGGTGGGTGGGTGGTTGCATGCTCAGTCAATTATGCAGTTACCTTTGATCTTGTGCGCGGTCCGCCTGATCCGGTCAATGCAGCCGTTGCAGTGGAGCCCGATCTTCACCACCACCGTCGACTCCGGACCCTAATTAACAAACAAACAAACTACCATTAGCATGCATCTAATCTAATGATCAAATCTAATCTAATCACCTCCTTGTTGTTGTTGTTCTTCTTCTTGTCATCGCCGGCGGCCTTGGCGCCATTGCCGTCGGCGGCCTGACCCTTCTTGCCCTCGGCGGCGGTGTGGCCGCCGTCCTTCTTCTTCTTGGGGTTGGGTGGGTTGGGCGGGGAGACGAACGCGACGGGCTTGTGCGTCCTGGCCTCGACGCGGTCCTTGATGTCCCAGGGGTCGACGGCCTTGCCGCTCACCGTCACCGTACCAGCGGCCACGTCCGTCGCCACGCCCTCCACACCCTGCGCCGCCTTGACGGCCTTGACGACCTTGCGGGCGCAGCCGTCGCAGTGCAGATCCACCCCGAGCACCACGGGCGCCGCTTCTTTCTTCTTCCCACCGTCGCCGTCTTCTTTCTTCTTCTGCTGCTTCTTGTTTGCCCTCTCGTTCCCCTCGTCGCCGGTGCCATTCTCCCCCTCTTTCTCCTTGGCGTCGGCACCCTCCGCCATGACCGGCTCGCTCGCTCACTCGAGATGGACGTACTCGTGGTTATTCTGCCTGTGTTGTGTTGCCAGAGGAAGAAGAAAGGGAGAGATGGATTGGAAGTTGGGTTGGGCTGGCGAGGAGAGAAGAGGAGGGCGCATAAATAGGAGCTACGGGACTTGGTCGTCGTCGTAGTAGCTGCTCTGCTCTGCTCAGCTCAGCTGAGACCGCTTCTCCTGTACATTACCAGTACGTTCCATGCATGCATGCATGCATACGCCCGAATCTTTCTACCCCGCTCTTGATTTGTTTGTTACAAGTTACCAGAGGTGATTGCACTCCACATACATAAAGTTGGCCGGTGGAAACAAATTAAGGATGTCAAGTTTATTTGGTGGATCCCCGCCCCCCTCCCGGCCCTCGCGTCGCCCCCTTGGGCGACTAGGGGGCGACTAGGGTTCCGCGGCCGCCGCCACCCCCTCCACTCCCTTCCTCCCATCGCCTCTACCGGAGACGGCCGCAGGGAAGCCCGCGCGGGCACCGGTGAAGGTGGCGGCGGGGATCTCGGCGCTCCATCCCCTCTCAGAGGCATGCGGTTCCTGGGGCGGCGGCCCTAGCCAGAGAGGCAGTGCCGTCGGGTGGTTGACGGCGTTCGCAGGGGTGCTGGCCAGCGTGCCTGGCCGTGCGGGTGGCAGGTGGCTGGTGGAATCCGGCCGCGACACGAAGTTTCTTCGCCAGATCTGGAGCTTCGAAATCCCTCTCCTTGTTGCCTCTCTCTCGCCGCCGGCGGTGGCTAGCGATTTGTTCTCTGGCTCTGGAATTGGTGCATGTGGGTGGCCAGCAAGGGGACCGGGGGAAACCTTGGCCGGTCCGGCCAGCCCGGCGGCGGCAACGCCCAAGGGCGTTGCTTTCCTCCATGGGGGCGTAGCCGAGGTCCCCTGCTCTCCACCTCGACCCCCCTGCCCGGGTGAAAACCCTTTATCCACTGCGGATTTGGCGGCGGTGGCGCCTTGCGCGTCGTGACCTTGCTGGAGGCGTCATCAGGGAGGCAGGATGTGGTCAGGAGGCTCTGCAGGTGAGGGATAGAGCTGCCTCCTCTTCGTCGTCCGATTCCATGAAGCCTGTCTCTAGCTAGTTGGGCATGAACTATGGCGGAGCGGCCGACTAGGGATATCCCAAATCGAAGTGGTCGCTCTATGTCCACCTTTCGATGTGAAGGCGGCATTCTTCCAGCTCTAGGGTGAGCTTCTCGAAATCCCGACGGTGTGGCGCCTACGAGCCATGGCGAGGAGGTAGGGTCCCTCTTTGGTGATAGAGAAGGAAGTTTGTTGTTCCCCTTCTTCTCCAGGTGTTCCTGGAGCATGGCCATCTTCGAAGGTCGGCTATGCCCTGCTCTGCTGCTCCGCTCTGCAACATATGATCCTAGTGTGGAGTGCCCGGCCTTTGCAAGCTGTAATCTTATTTTCCATTTCATTAGCTGCTTGTGGAGGTTGTTGTCGGTGTTTCAGTCCAGTGTTTCCCTATTGTATCGTTCTGACCGTTGTAATTTGGGTTGTTTGTTGTAACTCCTAGCAGGTTGGTGGCTTTGTTAATTCAAAGCCGGGCTCTTCGCGAGCCTTCGTTCTAAAAAAAAGTTTATTTGGTGACCGTGGCAAATCCTTCTTAGTTCATTTTTATATCAAAAGTTGTCGTGCTTGCAAACTAAATTTGCCATCATCACGCCAAGGGATGTAGATGGATCGGATCGGAAAATGCTTTTCCCATATCCTTTGCCATATATTTTTTGTCGGATTTGGAGCTGAGCGGATAATGACCGGATGCGGATTTGAACGTGGAATTTATAAGATAACGGATTCAGAGTGGAAATAGAATGGACTCGGGCCGGAAGCAGAAAGAAACTACCGGGTCAAACATCCAATGAGACATGATTTTATTTCTAGTATGCAAATAATATTAATACAATTTTTTTATCCAACCACACAACACTAGAGAGTGGCCAAGTATTTGAAGTTATGACACCAATATGGTAACAATTTTTTTTTTGAGAAACGCCATTCATACTTATAACAATTACAAGTACATTCATTTAGATCTAAAATCCAAGAAAATACAAAGTAACTTATATGACTAAGAATTACAATGAAATCTCTTGTAAGCACCTTCTTGGTGGTATCATTTTTTGCTAGAAAAACACTCCAAAGACTTCAGTAAAGAGGCTGCAATTGGACTGAAGCAACGATGTTATCACTCTTTTACCCCTACAAACATTACCAATAATGATTTTTGAAAGCACCTTGAGTTGCCCATCCATAAAGATGGGAAGCCTTGATCAGTGAGCGTACTTGGGGCAGGGATGATCCCCTACAAGTGCACTCCGTCGGATCACAATATCTTCACCATGATGTGGATGAAAACTTTCAACTTCACAAAGAATCAAACCAACAAAAAAAGTTTGACACACCAACATAAACTCATCAAATCCAAATAATTAGATCCGTGAGGATAGAAAACTCTCTAATCTTATGGCAACGCCAAAAGAACAAGAGTAAATTTATTCTCACAAGAAACGATGATCACTAGACGACAATGAAAAACATAAAACTCTTGAAGATGCGAGGTCCCCCCACCTCTGAGTGCCAAGATAATAGCCAGAGGCAAGGGGACCAAAAAATCCCTGGTGGTCGCGGCTGCCCTAGACGAAACCCGCGCGTCGCTGAGAAGAAAATTTAAATGTGATGATTCTTATTAGTGGGCTCATTTGGTATTTGGGCTCGTTAAGGGCTAAATTAATCAGATAATCCTATTTGATATTCTCAGATAATCAACAGAAAATACCGGATAATCCACATCTCTTGGATGTTACCTATACCATGGCCCAGTTCTTTTGGCCAATTCTCCCATAATCTTGAGAATCGGCCCTCCACCCTGCTTCTCCCAGAATCTTGAACCCATATATTTTTTACAATCCTAACTAGTTAGGATGTCAACAACTAGGATTGTACAAAAAATATGGATACAAGATTCTGGGAGAAGCTGGGTGGAGGGTCGATTTTCAAGATTATGGGAGAATCGCCCAAAAGAACTGGGCCCATATCTGCTACCATATATACCGGATATCCGGTTGATAAAAATGCGTATCCGCATCCATATCTGGCGGTTCGTGCAAATGCATACCATATCCATAAAAACGGATGCGAATGTGGATTCAGTACGGAAATTATCCGTACCATTTCCATCCCTAATCGCACCAATATACATTGCGGTGAAAAATGTCAAATTTGCCCTGTCTAAAAATCTGGCGTCGGGTTCTTAGTGTTTCTGTTAAAAAAATGCTCACCGCAGGTACAGGAACTCGGCTTTCAGGTTCATAGCGGGTACAAAATAACTTGTGCATTTTCTCAGTTGGTTGATTTCGGAGAAAAAGGAAGCAGCAGCCGCCGGATGGAAGGAAGGAGCAGCCGGCGGCTCGCCTGAGAAGTAGCAGCCTCTGGTCTACCTTAGGGTGGCAGCCTCGTCGGATATCTCTGTCTTAGGGGTGGGGGCAGGGGATGCAGGTTCACTGGAAAAATCTGTTCATCGTCGGGGATGGCCGGGGACAGCACCAGCACGAGGTGGGCGGGCGGTTGAGGGGAGGGCGGAGCGACGAGGCTGGCGCCGGAGCACCACCGGGCTGCAGACAGTGGAAGCCGGTGGTCCTTGCGGTGGTTAGGGAAGGAAGATGAGCAGACAGCCCAAAATGGATCGAGTGACCCAAAAACATATTTGAGTGGACTGGCCCCTAGCCTATCCCTATTTTTTCCATGATTGTAGCCCTCTCCTCTTTCCCCTGGTGGACCGAGCGGCCACCCTCTACCGCTGCGCCGGAGGGTGGGCGATCTCGTGCATGGCGGCGACGGACTCGAGGTCCACAGTGCCGGCACTGGGGTCGCCGAGGATGGGCCAGCGCTACTAGCCGAAATAATTGCACGAGGTAGTGCGAGCAGACAACAGAGACATGGTGACCAAATCTCAAAACCATCACCCTGGAGCCTGGACTATGGACGCCTGCCTGTGCCTTGCCGTCATAGGCTCAGATCAAAGGCCACGGGCGGCGACCTTGCAGCCATCACCGGCGTCGCATCTTTCTTGTTGCATGCTATGATCATCTGCATTATTCAGTGGACCTATTTTAGTGTGTCTTGGGTATGATCATGGCGATCTGTACTGATGCTTTTTTTTCCGCAGCTGCATCAAACAAGCATGGCGCGACAGCATTCATGTGGATTCAGCCTGTGATTCGCATCAAAGCGGTTGCACGAGGTCGCTATGAAGTCAGTCAGCGAGCCGAAGAAGACCATAATCCCGGGTGGTGGTTTTGGAGAGTTGCTCAATATCTTCCGTGGCGCCAGCCGTGCCTGGTTTTGTTCCTCTGAGTTCTCCGTCAGAGTCGGAGCTGCGTTGTCTGGCCGTAGGTCGACATGTCGTCGATTAGGGTGGGCTTTGCCCTGTGTGTTTCAGTCTTTGGGTGTGGGCTTGGCCCTTGTTGTTCCGGTTTTCGCCCGGTTTTCCGTAATTAACTGGGCAATTCTCTTCTGCTTAATTAATAGATGAGGCAATTTTTGCCTCCGTTTCAAAAAAAAAAATATCAGGCCATTCTCTGTGCCACACAAGCTAGCTTATCGAGTTCATTGCGACGAAGACGAAGCATCCCGCGGTACAAGAACAGGGTCGGCGAAGAAGATGTTCAACGCGCCATTTAGCGAAAGGGCCGTGCAGCTGCTCAAAAAGACCGCCAAGTGCAACCTCCACATCATCATCTACAAAGTGGTGGAAAGGGCCCCAATCGCCCAGTCAGTCAGCAACATGGTTAACCTGGAGTACCTACCAACCTTGTTGTACATGGCCATAGTACACAAATAATTTGCTTGGCATGAGCAGGCAGGACTACCGAGGAACAAGCAATGACTGTCTTGCTGGCTGGACACATGCAAAGCTGATGATCGTTGGGGCAAAACTTAGCTTCTCCTCCAGGCTGGGTGTTGTTACTGCTCCTCAATCCTCCTGATCGACCTTCTTCTTTTTGGATCACTCCACCGGCGTTTCCGAGGTTGTGTTGTTGCTTCCCGTCCCACGAGCCTTGGATCCCCCGGAGGACACGTTTGAGTGACCAAGCTGCTTTCATCCCTCTTCTTTTGCTTGTGTTTGGGTGTCGGCTCAATCGCTTTGTTGACCCAGAGAAAATGCTGATCCTTGGCTGCTTCGGTTCTTCGATAAGCTGCTGAACCGAGACATGGTCTTCCGAGAAGAACCTGCAAAAATTAATCATATGCACCCATCAGTGACAGTCACGGATATCATGGATATGTGTGTATTTGCTGCTCCTGTATTTTTTATCAAAAAAAAAGGACATGCATGTTAACATACTACTCCCTCCGTCCCAAAATTCTTGTCTTAGATTAGTCCAAATATAGATGAACCAGATGAAGTGGCAGACGAAATTCAGAGTTTCTACACAAACCTGTACGCCACTCAAGGGTACAGAGATATGGCCGATTTGCTCCAATTTGTCACGCCCCGCGTTACAACAGCAATGAACGAAATGCTCGAGAAAGACTACACTGCTGACGAGGTGCGCACGGCATTGTTTCAGATGGCACCATCCAAGGCGCCAGGTGTTGATGGTTTTACGGCGGGGTTTTTCCAACGACACTGGGACATCCTTGGCGATGACATAACAGTGGCCATCTTAGACTTCCTGAATGGAGGCGAGCTGCCCAGCGGACTGAACGACACTGCCATAACTCTAATTCCCAAGGTACGCAACCCCCAGAAAATATCACAATTTCGTCCAATAGCTCTTTGCCCTGTTCTGTACAAGATAGCAGCTAAAGCAAATACCAACCGTATGAGGAACATCATGGATGAGGTAATAGGAGACGAACAAAACGCCTTTGTCCCAGGACGTCTGATCACTGACAATGTTCTGGTGGCATACGAAAGCATCCATGCAATGAAGAAGAAGAGGAAAGGCAAGAATTCTTCATGTGCAGTTAAACTGGATATGCTAAAAGCATTTGACAGAGTAGAGTGGCATTACCTGGAAGCGATGATGATACGGCTGGGCTTTTGTGACAAGTTTGTCAGACTAGTCATGAAATGCGTCTCATCGGTACGTTTCTCTGTGAAGGTCAATGGATCACTGCTACCATACTTCCAGCCAACAAAAGAACTAAGGCAAGGGTGTCCCATGTCCCCCTTCCTATTCCTAATTTGTGCAGAAGGCTTTACTTCCCAAATGAACAATCATGGTGGCCCTCACATCGATCGTGGAATCCGCGTGAGTGTCCGCTCTCCATGGGTCAACCACCTACTGTTCGCAGACGATAGCCTTATTTTCCTAGGAGCAAATCTCCAGAGCGCACAAAGACTGAATGAGATACTTCGGATATATGCAGAGTGCTCCGGGCAAGCGGTCAATAAGACCAAGAGCTCTATTTACTTCAGCCCCAATGCAAGTCAACCTGTTCGTGATATAGTCAAGCAAGAACTTGGAATCCATTCGGAAGCTTTCACGGAACGTTACCTGGGTCTACCAACAGCGGTAGGTCGTATTCACAGCGGCTCGTTCGACCACATTGGCGAACGAAGCCGAGCAAACATGCAAGGCTGGTCTGAGCGCCTCCTGGCATGCGCGGGAAGGGAGATACTCCTCAAATCAGTCATCCAAGCCATTCCCACCTTCAGTATGACATGTTTTCTACTGACGAAAAAAGTTTGCAAGCAACTCACATCTGCCATGGCAAAAAATTGGTGGAGCAGCTCCATTGACAGGAAATCTATGCACTGGATATCATGGAAGAAGCTGTCTGTACCAAAGATTCAGGGAGGTATGGGATTCAGAGAACTGGAGAACTTCAATCTGGCGCTTCTCGGGAAGCATGGTTGGCGCCTGATTACTCACCCAAACTCTCTCTGTTCTCGTGTCCTCAAAGGGAAATATTTTCCCGACGGTGACTTCATGCAGGCCAACGCCGCGCCATCCTCTTCAGCTACCTGGAAGGCCATCATTGCGGGGCGATCAACGCTGCAACAAGGATTGATCAAACGTGTGGTAAACGGAGAATCAATCTCAGTTTGGAATGATCCCTGGATTCCTACTTCCAGTACCCTCAAGCCCATGGGGCGGCTAGGGAACGACCCGATAGATCGAGTCGCCGAACTCATCGACAACGCGACAGGGACCTGGGATCTTGAAACAGTCCGTCGGAACTTTCTTGCACCAGATGCGGAGGCCATACTGAATATTCCTATCAGGCAAAATGGTGGAGAAGATTTTCTGGCATGGGCCTTTGAACGATCCGGAGAGTATACTGTAAAATCAGCCTACCGTGCTCTAGTGACTCAGAACGAGCGTCGCGCTCTAGAGGAAGGGACGGCAGTGGGAACCTCATCTTCTCAAAAACAGTTATGGACTGCTCTATGGAAGCTCAAAGTGACTCCAAGAGTTCGTGTTTTCATGTGGAGAGTACTCAGGGGGATCCTTCCTGACTACGCCAACATGAAATATCGCCACATACGCACTGATTCGCTTTGCGATCTTTGCAAGGCCGCGGAAGAGGATCTCTTCCACGCACTGATCCTTTGCACGCATGCGCAAGCCTTCTGGTCCGCAGCCAAGGAGGTTCTTGGTCTGAAATTACCACGTTTGCACTATGACACTTGGGCACGAGATCTGGTGGTAGACACCAGGTTCTCGGACCAGGATAGATGCAAGATCATCTCAATCATGCCCTCAATCTGGAACTCCAGAAATCGTTGGACGCACGATGAGGAGGGTTATGATCCCGTCCAGTCCATCAAGGGGGCCCGAGACGACCTCTCTATTCTTGACATGCCACCACCCCAGCGGAAAAACTCGGAGATCCAGAATTGGAAACCACCACAGCCCGGGTGGATCAAAATTAACACGGACGGCGCACTGGACACCCAACTTCAGAAGGGAGGTGCGGGAGGAATTGCCCGCTCTCATCTCTCCTTCATGGGTGCATGGAGCAAGCCCATCCCAGGTGTTACTGATCCCTTCATTGCAGAAACCCTCGCGTTGCGAGAGGGAGTGATATTCACCCAGTTGAGGGGATTCTCAGACGTATCAATGGAGGTAGATTGCTTAGAGGTAGCGAACCTCTGGAACTCGCATCACAGTCCTAGGTCGATTGTGAAGCCTATCTTCGATGAAATCAAGGAAAAAGCTGCTAGCTTCGTCTCTTTTTCGGTTCAGCATGTCGCAAGAGAAGCCAACTCTTCGGCCGATCTTCTTGCAAAGCATGCCACCTCGCTTTCAGTTTCAGATGTTTGGCTGGACTCTTGTCCATCCTTTTTAGTCAGCAGCTTCTTAGCTGATTGTAACCGGATCTCAATTTCGCAATAAAGCTCCTTAATTTCGCGTCAAAAAAAAAGATTAGTCCAAATACGAATATATCTAGTTATGTTTTAGTGTTAGATACATCCGTATCTAGACAAATCTAAGACAAAAATTTGGGGACAGAGGGAGTACTCCCTCTGTACCGAAATACTTGTAGCTGGGGAAAATAGTTTCCCCCAAGCTACAAGCATTTCGGTACATCGATGCAAAAAAAAAGTATTTCGGTACAGAGGTAGTAGTACGCATGCAGCATTTCATCAGATAAAACATATTGCCTGACAGCATTCTAATACAGATGAATTTCAGGCCTTGCATGTAACAGCAACGTTAACACAATCAGTGCATTTTATGAGGCCACTTTTGTAGAGAGTCATGTCTGGCTTAGTTAAACAGAGGTATATTAAACTTGCATTCACGGATGAAGCCTTCTTCATGTACCACCTCATTCAGCAAATTTTGATCTGCGTAACTTGTCTGACGTATTGACAGCTGAAAAATGGGATAACTGACGAAAAACCATCTTCAAAAAGAAATACCTGCACATCTCCTGCTGCCAGGAGTAAGAAGACTCCCAACACTTGGTTTCTCTTTCTCCAATTCTTCAGGTTCAGGGTAACGCACCAAGCAAACTCTGCGTGAAATCTTCCCCACTGGAATTTATTTATCTAGTATATGTTAGTCAAAAGGGACGCGGAGTAATTGAGCCCGAGCTCAGATGAGCTCGATATCCACGTCGTTGGAAAGCGCATCTGGATCTGGGCCATTTCTTTATACGGGCGTCGGTTGACTGCTAGAAAATGCGCACGGTTGAGAAATACATAGACGGCGGTGGTGGGTGGTGGGCCAGATTTGACGGGCGGCGAGGTGAGCCGCGGATCGGAATCGGCGTACGCGTCTGTTCCATGGCCCCGGGAAGTTCGCTTGTCTTCTCCGCGGACTGCGGCGTAGAGAGAAGGACCGCCGACGGAGGCGAAGGTGACGTTCACCTCGCCGGCCCTCCCGCCCCTCTCCACCGCCGCTCGTTCACCTTCTCCCATGGCCGCCACGGCCCTTCTCTGCCCGTCCTATCCCCTCTTCCCATGGCGGCCATGGCCCTCCTCTGCTGCCCAATCTAGCCCTCCGCCGCCGCTCTTCCCCCTCCTCTTCCCCTACTCCACCGTCCCATCCTTTCCTCATCCTCTGTCGGTCCCTTCCTCCCATGCTGTTGGATCCCCTCCTCCTCTGCCACCAGATCGCCATCTCCTTTGTCCGTCTCCATCTCCTCTGTTGCCAGTTCCTCTAACCATACTTCTATTTTGTATAGTTGTATCGAATATAATTCTAAAATTTACATGATTTGTGTCATGGATGATTTATGGTTAGCATATTTGCCTGAACATACCAGATTTGACATGATGCCTTTTTTCTTGCTTATATGTCATCCATCTCTAGAACATTTGGTATTTTTAATTGCAATATAATCACTCAATTGTTGTCACATATTATACAAATTTTGTTTTCTTGCATGTTGACCAAAGTATTATCTTTATAATCATGTTATTATGAAAAATTATTTTCGGATGAATTACTTTTGCAGTCATTAATCCAGGGATTTGCAGTCAGTAAGCAGAATCATGCTTACTGAATCTAGGCAGTTCATCCAAGAAAATGTTGCTTACCGAATTCAGGCAGTTCATATGTGAATTGGCTGCGTTTGCAGGCTGAGGATAGATGCTGCTGCACCGAGGAGAACACCCTGCCCAAATTGCATCAGTGCGTTTGAGAAGGCTCTTAAGAGTTATGCTAACAACCCAGCTGAGGATGTGATCACACTAGTTCTTGGCACTACTTTCGACTTTTTGGACGAGGCGTACGACTTCTACAATTTGTAAGTGCCCGTCCTGTATGATCCGTGGATCAGGAAGTTCGCTTTTCGTGTACTGGTTGAAGAACCGAATTGAATGCAGGACCGAGTCTTCTTGCCCAAGGTGTAGGTCATTTGGAAGCTGAGCACTGCGGGATAGAGGCAAGGAGCACCGACGCGAGGCACCATGGAGTTTCTGATGCAGCCAATCGACAGGTCCATGGATCTTTGATTTCCTGGCGATGCCATTCCCATTTTAGGCCTTTGTCTTAGCTGATGCAGAGGATTGATTTTTTCCTAGTTTCAGATCTGCTCTGCTTGAGGAAGTAGGTAAGAGTTTGGTGCCGGCCCCTGTGGCTGTGAATGGCCCTGCGGTGGCGGTTTTGGAGGTGGCGCAGCAGGGCGGAGGGCGAGGTGGCGCAGCATCGGGTGGTGGACAGCGACGAAGCACAAATCTTCTCGGCGAAGGAGGCGGCGGCTGAAGAAGGGAGAGCTCCCCTCCAACTTCGGAGCTATCAACGGGGAAGCTGAATCCCTAAGTGTCGGGGTGTAACAAGAGGTTAGTGAAGGGCAATTTAGGAAATGTCATGAGTGAAGAAAGCCTACAGTTAGAGCAAGTGCTGATTGGGAAAAAACATGCTATACTGTGCTTGCAGGCTGATTGATCTCTGCATTCAGAAAATTCATGCTATTATGTGCCTGTTTTTGCAGGCTGATTGCTCTCTGTATTCAGAAAAGTCATGCTATATGTGCCTGTGTTTGCAAGCTGATTGCTCTCTGCATTCTGAAAATTTATGCTACTTGTGCCTGTGTTTGCCGGCTGATTGCTCTGTGCATTCAGAAAATTTATGCAATGTATGTCTGTGCTTGCAGGCTTAGGATTGGTGCTGCCGCACGAAGCAGAACACCGTGCCCAAATTGAATCAGTGCGTTCGAGAAGGCAGCCAGGTGTTGTGGAGAGAACCCAGCTGAAAACGTGATCACACCAGTTTTTGGTACTACTTTTGACTCTCTGGGCGAAGCATATGATGTGATTTCTACAAGGGGGAACCGAGGTGAGCTGCTAGATTTCATGATCGAGGTGCTGCCATTCTGAAGTGAGATGAGGTGTCAGATATGCATTATATATGCAGTAGGTGTGCATTTGCTGTGAAAGCATTTCGTTGTGCGGAACAAACTGGAGAGAAAGTTTAGCTACCATCCCCTTTGATGTGGTGTGGCAGTGGTTTCCTGGGGTTTCCATCGCACTGGACGGAAATGTTAGCTGCCATCCACTTGTTGTGGTGTGGTGTTGATTTCCCAGGATTTCCAGTGTTAGCCATGGGCGTGTATTTTGAGTAACTAATGTGTGTTTAGGCTCGCATCCAGAAACCAGTGGCGGATCTAGAACTACACGATAGGAGTGCCATGCTCAATACTCACGTATTTAAACACTAATAGTACACCCAAATGAGCGTAACTACTACTGTGGTATATAATAAGTATACTTTGCATTTTCGCAGGGGGTGCCATGGCGCCCATGGAACCCCAGTTGGATCCGCCCCTGCCAGAAACATCTGTCACATAAGTAGTTGTGTTCGGACCAGCATGTGGATATGTTAAGTTTGGATGTATGATTATGTGTGAGAATGAGTATGGAACCTGAAGCTACAGGTGTTAAATGCCTGACTGTGATTTGCTTGCAGTTGATGTTCATATTTGTTATGATTCAGCTTTGGGCAGTTGTGTGTGTGCGTGTGCAGGTTCTGGTCTTTATATGAGACCAAAAAATCAGTAAAAGAGTTGGAGTTTGAAAAATTACAAACTGTCAGACATGGTTGAATGGTACTTTAGATTGTTCAAATTCAAATCTACACAATAGTCCTCACATGAGTGTACGTCGAATTAAGGACCGAGAAATTTGAAAGCATTGCTCTTATAGAACCAGCGTGCATGCCTGTGTGCACATATTTGTTAGATTGATTAAACATGGTCTGTTAAAAAAAATAGAACTGTTTGTACTGACATCAATCAGGATCCTGAACTAGCAGAAATTGTCGCCAACAATTGGCTTACATGTAGATTAAGGGAAACAAGTTTTAGCCTTTAGCCCGAGGATTGGTTTGGTGTCAAGAGAAAAAAAAATCTCTTTTGATGAAGTTAAAGTGTGAAAACTTGCGGGTGGTGTCATACAGAAACTTCAGATATTTGTTGGACCTTGATCTGGACTAACGCCATCAGCGGGCCTCATCGCCTGCTGTTGAGGAGGAACTACATCTGCAATTCTGGATACTACTGGGCTCCGTAATGGCGATTGAGGTCGGCAAGGTACGTCGTGTCTGATCTGATTAATCCACATAGACCAGCCTGCAAGAATAACATGAATAGAAAGACTAAGCCGGGAAAATCTACATAAAAAAATTCAACCTTGGAAATCATGCTCCATTCAAGATCTAACACCTTTCTTCACACATTTGTAGAAACGCTTGCCTGCTTTCTCGCCGCCACGACCAGGTGATAATCAGCTGCGCAATCTGGGCATGGATAAACGGCAGCTTCTCCTCGTATGCTGAGCTAAACAATGATTAAGGCCGGATGGGAAAGCGATCTGGTTCATGGGATGGATTAAATATGAGAAACAAGTTTTGGCGCAGATGGATTTACCAAGGGAAAGGGATCGTGTAGGAGAAGATTCACATTATTTTTTTATAGGGGAAAGGAGAAGATTGGTCGGTAGCTCCAACGGTTAGTCCAGTTTCCTTATTGATTGATGTCGTTGGTCCAGAATCTACTAGTACTTGATGGTCCATATCGTCCAGCCACATCCGAGCCGCTATGGTGGAGGCTGACGGCGTAATGTTGTCTGTAAGTCAGACGTGGGCCATGGGCCCTGCATGAATATATGTATACCTAAGTTATACTTGGGCCTGTACGCTTCGTTCGGGAATCTCGAGAGGGACCGACGGGATGGATATCGTGCGCATCTGCGCTCGAGCGTAGAATGGCACTTTCGAGTCAAAAGGCCAATTTGCATACAGAGAACACATGACATAAAGAGAGGTAAAATAGACTGCTTGGGCTCATAACAAATTGGAAACAACACCGCCAGGGAGAACCTTTAGTTTTTGTTAAAGAAACAAACGTGGAATAAGCATAACATAGTTTGTTTTCTTTTCCCGCATTGTTTGCATGCTCGTGTTAAAAATAAAAACAGAATAGAACTAGTGCAGGTTACACACGCCAACAGTTAAATGGAGAATATATTTTTAGACTTGTTACTTAACGCCTGTTCGGTTATCCACCGGCTCCGCGAAATTACAGGGATCTGCCGAGCATCTATTTTGCAGCTTCGCTAATTTAGCCTGCAGCTCCGTCGGCTCCGCGAGCGAAGTCGGGAGTGAAGGGACTCTGAACACTGCCTTATATTTACATAACACTGATTCTCCTGAAACTCCCAACAATGCAAGCTTTATCTCTACAAGATATTTTTTTATCAGTTGGCACACCCATGATCCGACTCCTTGTATGACAGTTAAACTCCAAATATTTACTTTCATGGCATACCCTCTTTGCCGCGTTCAGATTGGTTCCCTTCATTGCTTCAAGACAGAGCAATAAGCATGTACCATAACTCATAACAGTTACACATTCGGAGATAAACTTTCAGTGATGAAGTGTCATGTACTGTTTCTTCTTTTATTTGTTATTTCCCTTGAAGACTAAGATGTACATTTTCTGAAATCAAACGTGGTGCTACAAACTATCACTAACTAGTATCCAGTGAATTAAAATTTGGCAAACAAGCAAAACATTAGTAGGTGTTCCTACATAATGCGAATTTAATTTGAGCTTACCAACCCATCGATTGTGGCATCAATATGACTTGGAAATACTAAACCAAAACAGTCAGAATGCTTCAGCGAATTTCACATTACTTCAACAATGGAAAATAATAGCAGTTTTGCAAAATACTGTACAATTAAAGTACTAAGTTGACATTTCAAGTACCAGCTCCCATTTCAGATCCTGATGGAATGAAGACAGTAGCATCTGGCTGTTGAGCAGCAAAGCTGACGAGTTCATACGATTTCCCTGCCAAATAACATACATTAGATATACCTGAATGAATGTTTGTGGAAAAGTATTCATAGCTATTTTAATTAAATAATGGTATTTTCAGCCTATGAGAATGGAGAAGGGCTAGACAAGTCAGCTAGTACTACAACCTATTACTGATGGATGTCATGTCATTCAACGAGATTATAGTTAAGGAGGAGGATGTAACTTAGCCATTACATGAAAAAGTTTACGAGGAAATTTGAAACGACATACCAAATTTCTGTCAGGACATCCACACGAGAATAACATCGTCTTTTTGTAGACTGATGAAGTGTAACATCTTGTTGATTTCTATTTCAATTTCAAGGATTCAACAGGGACTAATAATTTATTGTGCACAGATAAATAGCAAATTGGAATAAGAGGAAGTTCAGATTGAACTAAGAACTCAAGCCGACACTTATGGGCCTGCATAACATCATCAAAGACCCAGCATTGTCTGAATCTTCATAACAGTTAACAAAATGAAAGACAAGTGACAAGCAAGTAGTTCCATTTATATAATTAGCACCGCGGAAAAATAGACCCGGTAAACACTCAAGAGTTGTCTGAATGCTGAGAAGCTTTAAGATCAAACTCAGTTGTTGTCTGAATGCTGAGAAGCTTTAAGATCACCGAAACATGTAATTAATTAAGTGAAAACCATTTCGAAATAATAAATCGAAGTTATTTACCCGAAGGACTTTCCAAATTTCCCAAGTTTCCGTTGTGATGAAGTGTAAGAGAAACTTCTTCGCCGTCAAAATCAAAAGCATTTACCTGTGAATGTTACCTTGGAGCCCAAATGCAGCATACTGGTAACATGCCAGATGGGGTGGGAAAAAAAATAAAACTTCGAAGTTACATACACATGGTTTAGAGGCCACTGTATTAGCCAAAGTTCTTGATTTCAGGCGTACCCTGCTCTCCACTCTCTTGAAATGCCGGTCCAGGATCATAGCTACAAGATTGCAGCAAGGTGTCAGATACAGCATCATTTCCTTTCAAAAAAAGTTCTTGGTTTTTTCAATCATTTTTTACTTCTCTTTTTGCGTTGCTGTTTTTCTGTTATTTTTCATTTCATTTTTATAAGTTTTTCCCCTTTTTGATTTCCTAACTCATTTTTCTGGTTTGGTTTTTCATTGACAGCTCGACCTAAACTGTAAATGTGGCGGACGAAGACGCTGTTTGTTTTGATTCCTTCGTGGTGGGTCTATGGGCCGGTCAGGACAGGACGCTGGGCCATCTATCCAGTGGCCAGAAACTGGATGGGCCTCCATCCCCGTGTGTAGACTAAGTAACTCGCCTCACGATCTTATTCATTTTCTGTCGCCCCCTAAAAAAAACATTTTCTGTCGTTTCTAAAAAAAAAGAATTTATGTCTTAAGCATCTCCAACACCTTGTTCTCAAAAAAAGAAATATCTCCAACAGCTCCCGTAATAATTTCCCTTGTAAAGTTAAAATAAACTGTATAATTTAGGGGAAGTTGTCTGGCGACATTGTTTTATTCATTTCTCATAAAACATCTTCCCCTAAAATCTATTTTTTTCTCTATTTCCCGTTAAACAAGCATACAAATGACACATGCATTGAAATACCACCTGAATAATGTTATATTAGACACGCATACGTGATAGTGATTTCAAATCCAAAATTTATGAAATTCGATGCAAATTTCAGATTCAAACATAACAAAGGGTCCAAATAATGTGAAATAGAACAAAATAATACGAGCAAGTTTTTTGACCATGAAGCGACCACAGATGCTCACCATGAAGTTGTTCATGACCCGCTCCATACTTGATATGTGGCTGAATAGGTGGTATATAAATCTTGCTCCCCTCATTCTGACAACGCTAGTCTGGCTGCTGTTTCCACTCGTCCTCTATGATCATATTAAGCAAGATCACGCACACGGTCATGATGAGCCACAAAATCTTTTGCTGCCATAATTGCAAAGGACCTGGAAAGGCGAGTTGGTATAACCACAAATGACTGCTCAACATCCTTTCTATACTGCCTCAGTCCGAGAATAAGTGCACATCTAGCTCCGAATAAGTGCACATCTAGCTCCGAATAAGTGCACAATATAGTAGCCCATGTTGTTGTTGGGAAACGTAGTGGAAAAAAATCAGCCCTACATAACAAGTTTCCAGGATCACCATGAAGATTCATATGAGATTAGATTCAATCATTACCAACTGGGAGTTTGCAGCGAAGAAGCGTTGGTGCAGATTCCTGCAGATAGGATTTACAACCTTCAAATGCTAGAATTTTTCTCCCTCGAACGAAGATCGAAAGCACGATCTCTCCAGCGGCTTGCACGCATACAAAGTCATTTATCGGGCAACACTTCACCATTCAGAACTTAGTGTTGACGGAGAACTAGAGGGTAGAGCAGCCTCACAACGTCATGAACTCGTTTCATGGAGAACGAGGGGGGGGGGAGCCCCTGCATAGAGAATTGCGTGCCAAAGAGGGGGTGCACCCCTCCTCAATATATAGGCACATGGGAGGGAAGAGACTTGGAGGAGGGGCTTCACCGATCTATATGACTCTAGATGTGCATACTGACATGACATTATATGACTCTACTTCACCGATCTATATGACTCTAGATGTGCATACTGACATGACATTATATGACTCTACTTCACCGATCTATATGACTCTAGATGTGCATACTGACATGACATTATATGACTCTACTTCACCGATCTATAAAGAAGACGACTTTCCTTCCTGCCACAAATATAATAAAGGACAACAATATATTCTTGCTCTTTTTCTATACGGAAAATAAATTAAGAATAATCCAACACAAAGATCCAATAAATGGGCTCTGCCGTCAGAGCTAAAAAATGGAACGATCGTATATGGGTGAAACCCAACTGTCGTAATCTAAGCTCTTCGAGTGAAAAATGAATACCCGCAACGTTACATATCTTTTGTGGTAGGCCAATCAAGATCAGGTAACCAAATAAAATCAGTACATGATCATGAAAAAGTGAAATGACGGTCCAAGTTGGCATAGAGCATAGAGCATGTCGCAAGGAATAATAAAGACAATCCAAAAATCTAGACCGCCAGGTAAGGCATAGATCAGGAAATGTTAATGCGCCTGCTTTATAAACGCGGGTCACTACCTCGTGACCTGCGTGATACCCTAGTGATGTACCCACGTCATTTCTGCAGACGCGGTGCTCGCGGCTAATCCCGCCACGCGCGGCTTCTAGCGCCATAAACAGACAAGGATTTCAAAATGCTCGCGCCAGAAAAACTCGTTTGTAAGTACATCGACTTTCGACGTCTGCTATGAAACGGCATGATTAGGATCGTTGAGTGCATGCAAAGGCTCATACTGGTCAGACAGATAATTTTCCGAGTATCTTCATATGGTCCTCTCAAATCTCAAAAGAAAGGACCCATCATGAATCAAATCAAAGAGGAGAAAAAGATGGGTGGAAATTCTTGAGGGGGGGAGAAAGAAAGAAAGAAGGAATTCATCATCCATGAGAAAAGCCTGAGTGAACCCAAGCAAACCCCTAGCCTGCTCGGCTCGGCCCAGGGCTAAAGAAGGGCGCGGGGTGGGGTCCGGGTGTCATTGAGAGGAAGCCCTAATCGGTGGCATCATCGCCAGAGCCCAGACCCCTCCCCTCTCCCCATCCCTGGGATCACCAACTCCTCCCCCCCCCTCCCCCCTCCCGCCGCCGCCGCCGCCGCCATGGAGCCCGCCCCCGCGTCGCCCGATCCGGCGCCCCGCTCCCCGGCGCCGTCGCCGTCGCCGTCGCCGGCCAAGAGGTCCGCCTGGAAGCAGCCCTCCCCCTCCTCCGCCGCGGCCAACGGCGCCCCGCACGCCGACGCGCCGCCGCCGCCGGCCGTCATGGACGCCGACCACTGGCCCGCGCTCGCCGACGCCGCCAAGACCAAGACCCTGCTCCCGCCCCCCGCGCCCCCCTCCGACTCCCCCAAGCCTCCCCCGGACCCCTCCCCCGCCGCCGCCGCCGCCTCATCGGTCAGATCTCTCTTTCCCCTCCCCCTCCCTCTCCCCCCGCCGATGATCAAGATGGTGCCTTTCCGCCGTTTGTTCGTTCTTTCGTTTGCGCGATTGATTCGGTAGCTGTGTGGTGTGTTGCTCTTTCCAGGCCATGGCGAACCCGTCCAACTCGCCCCGGCACGGCGGCTCCGGGACGCACCACGGCCGCCACAAGACGGCTAGGCGCGGGGGCGCCGGCGGCAGCGGCGGCGGTGGAGACCACTCCCCGCGGGATCACCAGGAGAGGGGCGCCGGCGGCTGGGACCATGGCGGCGGCGGGAGGGGTGGCCAGAGAAGCCACCACAACAATGGTGGCAGGAGGGGCGGTGGCAACGGTGGCCCGGGCGGCCCAGGAGGTGGTGGAGTTCCTCACCACGGCGGGTTTGGCGGACGCCGGAGAGGCGGGTTTGATGGTGGCTTCTTCCGTGGCCCAGGGATGGGCATGGGGCCGTACATGCGGGGCGCACCGCCGCCGCCCCCGCCGCTGGCCGTCGCTCCTCCCTTCATGGGCCACCCTCCTCCCGGCTCGCATATGCGAGCCTTTGCTGGACCGATGATGGCGTTTCATGGTAAGGTTTTACTTCTCTGGTATTGCAGATATCGCATTGCATCTGCTAGTATTGATCGATTGTCACTATGGTTTGCCATGTCCAGATATGCCATCGCCCGTGTCTCCTGTTTCCCCAATGTACTATGTTGGGCCTCCGCCGCTTCCAGAGGCTCTTAGGGGAATGGCATTCGCACCTCATATGGTCGGCCCACCTGCTTATCCCTACTTTCAGCCCCCGGCTGAGCCTGAGCCTGAGCCTGAGCCTGAGCTTGAGCCTGAGCCCGTGGCTGAGCCGGATTCCGAGGCTCGCCAGAAGCTGCAGAACCAGTTTGAGTTCTACTTCAGGTCATTACACTGATTTTTTGCATCATTGAGTTAATTGTCGGCCTGTGTTTGTACTTCTGTGTTGCTGATACCCATGTTCTTTGATCCGCAGCAAGGACAACTTATGTGGAGATGTTTACTTGCGGCAACATATGGATGAGGAGGGCTTTGTATCAGTCCCTTTTATGTCAACAACTTTCAATAAGGTGATCGTGTTTACTGATTTTCCTTAACTTGCCATTCGAGACTGTCGATTAACAGATGTGCATGTACTTTTTCAGTCACCACGCCTTTGCGTTGCATCATATTAAGTACACTAGATTGTTGATTCCCAATGTGGTTACTTCATTGGAATCTTTATCTTTTGATCTTTACTGTGCATGAATGTCGACTTCTGTTTGTAATTTTATTCTGTTCTGACTTGGTTATATGAGGTGCTAGTAACCATTGGCTTCTGGATTTTCTGTTAAGCTTTCTTTCAGGCACTATAGATGCTTATTCTCTTCAAAATGAATTCTCTGGCTTGATGTTAAAGTAGTGATTTTTTTTTTGGTTGGATATTTGCAATTTTGCATCTGGTTTTTAGAATGACGGAATATTTCCTGCTCATCCCAGACGTGGTGTGTTCCTCTCTGTGCCATCAGTTGTGTTCAGAGATAGTGCTTTATAGTAAATTGCTTTATTCTTCCTGGACCAGCATGAATATGCCTATCATCTTCATGTCCTTTTCTGGTAGATTGTGTGAGTGGTAGTGCCTTGTGCGTGTGCATGCTCCAAGTAGTATGACGGAATATTTTCTGCGCATCCCAGATGTGGTGTGTTCTTCTCTGTGCCATCAGGTTGTTTTTGAGTTGGAAGATAGTGTTTTGTAGACAAAGTGGTTGGACTCCTCCCTGGACCCTGCGAAAGTGGGAGCTACGTTCTACTGGCTGCACTTAGATTGTGTTTTATAATTGTTTTTTAGCATGAATACATCTTTTTTGTTTGATTGTATGAGTGGTAGTGACATTGTGCGTGTGCATGCTTGAAGTCAGTTTAACATGCCTTCGTTGTTTGTTGGGATGCTTATTGCTTCACACCTACTCCCTCCGTTCGGAATTACTTGTCTCGGAAATGGATGTATCTAAAACTAAAATACGTCTAGATACATCCATTTTCACGACAAGTAATTCCGAATGGAGGGAGTACTATATATGGATGGATGCCTGCATACTGTTTTGCTGCAGGTTGAGTATATTATATTGATTGACAAGAGAAGAGGTAGTGAGTAGCAAGCTATGTTGTGATTGAACTTAAATATTTATGTTAGGAGTGCATTACCATGTTATCATACATTGATTATGAATGCCAATCAAGTTTCAGGGCACTTGTGTGTGTTCTATTTTTTGCAACTTTTCTGTAGACATTGATTAAAAAAAAATCGAAGCCTTTACTCGGGGACAATTATCTGATCTGTATCTGGATTCTGGTTGGCTGTAAGATAGGAGTTCAAGTATAGCAGTATTGAATATTCCCTCTGTAAACAAATATAAGATGTCTTATACTCCCTCCGTCCGGAAATACTTGTCGAAAAAATGCATAGAAATGGATGTACCTAAAACTGAAATACGTCTAGATACATCCATTCCTTCGACAAGTATTTCCGGACGGAGGGAGTATTTGTTTACAGAGGGACTATCTAAAGAACATTGCAGTGTTGTGACAATAGCCAGACATAGTAGACTCAGCTATTCTGTGTTAAATAAAAGTAGTATGTGATTAATGTACTATTGCTCCCTACACCACTTCTCATTGATAAAAGCCTGTAAAATGTTGAAACATGTCATTTGTTTGGTTGTTTATTTCTCTGTGAGGTATCACTGTGCTCAAATACACTCAAATGTTTTTCATACTGCAATATACTTGTGAGACTCCAATGGAGTAGCAGTAAAATAGGGAGTACAAAGACAATGGATGTGCTGTGTGGATAGTTTGCTGCTATGTGGGAACTATTAGGTTAGCGGTCCTTCATTCTCGGTTGCTGTGGCAAGGCCATCCAGTATCTAATTCCACAAGTGATCTGTGTTTTTCAGTTCAATCAGACGTGCAACTCTTGCTGTAATGTTTCTGCATATGTGGCACTGCATACTTTTGGTTTTGTCCTTTAGTTGATCATGCACTAGATTATCTTATGAATCTAGTCAACCTTGCTTTGCTTTCCCCGTTGTTGCCAACTTTTCTGGTTCACTATTTTTATTTGCGTGCTTGTGCATCCACAAAAATTGGCAAGGAACTTAGTCCTTTTGTTTTATGATGACACCATATGTATATACACCTAATTCCGTGGATGTAAAAAGGAGGTTCGAGCTGAATATGTTTAAGAAGTCTGCTAACCGTGCTGAAATATCGTTTTTTTGCAGGTCCGGGAAATCACTGCTGATATTCCTAATGCCAATTTGCAGTATATATTAGAAACAATTCAGTCCTCATCTATACTGGAAGTGAAGGTACATACTATTACTTCACTCCTGTTTCAGCTATTTGAGGGCAAGTGGTGTGCACTATTGCATCTGTATGATATGGGGGTTCCTTCAATGCCCACAAATAAAGCATTTAACTTCCATTTAAACCGTACTAGAATAGTTTTCTCATTCATAAACGTTCAACGAGTTGGTTTGGGGCTCGACCAATAGTTAATAGCATTCATGACCATTGGACTAGAATATTTTTGGCATTGATAGACACTGGGCTAGAATAATCCATTCCCTTCTCTATTGACCTGAGTATTGAAACTTTTGAGACACAATCCTCTGGGCAAGAATAGTTTTTCCCACTAATGCAGGGCCTTGGTTTCTGTGTTGATGCAGGGTGACAAAGTTAGGAGGAAAGATGACTGGGACAAATGGTTAATTCCGAAAGAGAGCAACCCTAATATTCCGTCAAGCTCTGCAGCAGCTGTGCCAAGCCCCAGCACCAATGTCAATGATCTGACAGCACAGCTTGGAGGTGTGGGTCTGCAAGAAGCAGCTGGCCCTAGTAGCACGGTGGACCAGAACCATCATGAGGTAGTCCAGAATGGATCGGCTTCCAGCAATAACCCAGCACCGGCAGCTGAAGAAAGCGCTGGCCAGCGCTAGCCACACACCGTCTCCTTATCACACTATGACTGCAAGGGTTTTTGTCCGAGCGCGAGTGACGAGAGTAGAAATGATGATGATACTATGCGATTTTTGGAAGGTGGTATGCTTGCGGGGTTGCATTAGACTGACAAGTGGGTTCGTTTTGCGGGGTTGATGTGGCTTTCTGGTTATTGGTGAAAATCGGTCTACTAGCTGAAACGATAGGCGGCCAAACAAAAAGGTTTATCGTGTAGGGGGGCATCAAACGCGATGAGGGGGAGAAGCCGAAGAAGAGGATGAAAAGACGCTGATTAGGGCTAGTTGCTTAGTGTGCGATTCCCGACGGTCGTCGTCGGTTATTTTGGCTATGTGGGTATTTGAAGTCCAAAACTCTGTCGGTTTCTTCCCCCCCATTTGGATTTGGATGTAAACCTCCATTTTTTGACGGAGGAGGATGATGTGATGAACTTTCTTGTCAGCTGTTTCGCCAAACGAGAATGTTGTACAACTCCTTGGTGTACTATTTTACAGATATTTCCTCTCGTGCTGTGTCTGGTTGCTTCCTGCCATGTTGTTGCTTCTGGTGGCTGTGGGAGACGGTTGTGTTGTGCTGTTGCTTGCTTCTCCTGTTGATGCATTGTTGCTCTAGTTTTTGTAGCTGTAGTTTTTTGTTTCACCATCTGCATGTCGTTGGGTTTTGCGGCGCCATGCTGTAAGTATGATGTATGCTATGTATGCAAACCCAAAGGAATTCCAGCAGTTAGGATGAGCATACACGATGGTAAGCAGCACCACCAACAGTTGAAACAGTTTAGTACACCATGGAGCATGGCAACGCCACCATGCGTGTGCTACTGCTGAAGATTCTGATGGAGGCATAGTGCACTTAGATGAGCATCTACATGTTGTAGTGGTGCGCGTCACAATGTTGGCAATATGTGTGCTATCTATGCAGACCATGTTCTTTTACTTATTCTACTCTATTCAGTTATTTCTACATATCTGAAAAAGAGAGGAATTTCGGCGATTAGGATGATCATATACAGCGGTGACAATCTGAAGCAGCTACACCTAACAGGAATCTACTCCCTCCGTTTCAAAATAGATGACCAAGTTTGTACTAACTTTGTACTCCCTCCGTTCGGAATTACTTGTCACAAAAATGGATGTATCTACGACTAAAATACATTTAGATACATTCATTTCTTAGACGAGTAGTTCCGAACGGAGGGAGTACATGCCTTATTGATCAACTATTGCAGCAGGCAGAGGATCTGAGAAGTGAACACCAATTGCAGCTGACGTGGCAAATCAGCATTACCAACCAACAGTTGAAACAGTAGTGGAGAACAATTGGCAGATAGAGCAGGGCAGCGCTACCATGTGTGTGTTTTGCTGATGTTGCTCAACCACATGTAGCTTAACTATGAGTGACATTGGGCGCATTGTCCCTTCCTCTGTCTTTTTGTTGTTGTTGAGAAAACCCTTCCTCTGTATCTGTGAAAAAGAAAATGTAAAATGCTTTATGGGAGAAACATCTGCCAAAAAAAAGTCCAGCAAAAAGGACCTAATAACCGGAAGCGGAGTTTCGCTCCCTGGTGCATATAAACAGTAAAATGCAAAACAAAAAGAAGTAAGCACATTAAACAAAATTATGATTATTTTGTAACAAATATAGTTGAATGTTTCGCCTACGTGTAAAGTTTCGGGAAGAAAAGAAAATTCCTAATGATCTAGGCAAAAAAAAAAAGACAAAATTGATGCTTCAAAAATGATACTTTCTTTTTTCTTGACCTCGATGGAGGTCATTCCATCACGAAAAATTGCATGTAGTTGATTCAACAATGTTTATCACAAAAAAAAACTGATTTCCCCCTAATTCTTTTGCTATTTTTGGCATTTTACTGTTCACGTGCACCCGGGAGCAGAAGCACACTTCCGCAAAGGAGAATACTAGCTTCAAATTTCGTTTGCCAATGCTGATACAATGGCACACCATTCAAGAAAGGGAATGATCCAATACATGCACATCTTCAGTGGGTGTAAATTCTTAATATCATAATATCCTTGTACTTTAGCTCACACATGCTCTCTTTATTATAACTTATGTAGGAACAAGACAAGCCTACACAACAAATTCAATGAGTAAATCAGGAATCCCAAAGTTGAGTTCCGATAGCATCAAGAATCCCAAAGTTGCATGGAACTCTACCGTGTCGTGTTACACTTGCCAATAGACATATAAAAGTTTTGCCCCTTTGTCCATCTTGCTCGAATGGGCAAGAAGATACAAAGCACATCTTGTTTCTGTGTCAGAAGGCAAAAGAGGTTTGGAGAAAGCTGGGGATGTACGAGGTAATTAAGAAAGCTTGTGTTATTGATCGTGCGGGTGAGGCGGTTCTTGAATTTTTACTTTTTATGCCGCACCAAGAACTATCTATATTAGGTTGCCAAAATACAAGTGAATTAATCGCGATAACCGCCTGGTATTTATGGTGGGAGAGACGCATGTTGGTTCATGAAGGGAAATCTCAAGAAGTGAATCAGATTTCAATGGGGATTCGGGCTATAACTGCAAACTATGTGAATGCCCACTCCTCTAGTGCGACTAGTAGAAAAGAAGGATGGAGCCGACCTCCTATGGGTTTTGTTAAACTAAATGTTGATGCTTCTTTTGACCATGATCTACTAAGGGGCACGGCAGGTGCGGTGCTCAGAGATGACAAAGGAAACTTCATTGCTGGCGGAAATTGGAAGATCGATTGGTGTGCTGATGTACTAACAGCAGAAGCGATGGCTCTTAGGTTTGGTTTAATTCTTGCACAAAAGGTGGGATGCAATCGTCTTATTATTAACTCTGATAATATGGAAGTCATTGACACTATGAAGAATGGAGGACAATCGGCGGGAGTTGCGGCGGCAGTATTCGAGGATTGCTACTTCATGGCATGCGATTTTCTGTTGACTAGATTTGAACATTGTAATAGGGTAGCTAATAAGGTTGCTCATGAACTTGCTAGGCTAGCGAAAGGTTATGTAACAAAAGACTGGTTTGAGGAGCCTATGAAGAATATTGTACCTCTTCTTATAGACGATGTAACTATCATTTCCAATTAATAAAGTGGATGTTTTCTTTCAAAAAAAGTATCTATCTATCAAACTAGAAACAATATATTAATCCATTACTAGATTTCAAACAATACAATAATTCATGTATGTAGACATCTCATATTCTCATGCATGCACAACTCAAGGGCTTGGTGTAGCCATCATCTGTGGGGTCTCCTCCGGACTCAAGATAGGTCTCTTCTCTTCCCGAACTTTCTGCTGCGAAAGCGTTGCTTGTGAATTCGTTCTTTCGCAGCAGAAAGTTGAATGCCATGAGCCACACTTCACTGAGGCGACCTAAGTGGTGTAGCCCAGAGACCTCCAATGACGACTCAGTATTAGAAGAGCAGTGAACCACCAACACCTCTACACACTCCAGTGCAGAAAGTATAAAAACTAGCGCCAATTTGTAGGTCCATAGTCCATACCAAGCAGTCCGTCCCCCCGCGGCCATAATGGAGCTCTGCTCAGCCTCTTGAATCTGCTTGACTAAACCAGCTCCACTGTCCCTGAGTACCTGACACTCACACTTGTGCTCGCGGGCACCTGTCTTCAGTCAAAAGAAGAAGCTTTCCTTCGGGTCAAACATTCAGGACAGTCTCTGTAACTGATCTCTCGCTATGCAGAGATTTCTGAATATTATCGAGTGCCATTATTTAGATGTGACTAGCAAACATGCCCGTGTGTTGCAACGGGAAAAAAAATACCACATGCCTTTTCTCGTTTAGAGCATCTCCAACAGCCGCCCAACGCGCGGCGCGCTAAAAACTAGTTTGCAGCGCGCCCATCGCCTGGTTTGACGCGGCGCGCAGCGCTGACTCCAGTAGCCGCGGGAAAATGCAAATGCAGCGCGCGCGAGCAGCCGGCACATGCCATTTGTTGCATTTTGGACACAAAATGAATTTCATACATCACAAAACAAAGACATGGCATATAATTTAAATCACACAAACAAGTTGATGACTAAAAGTTTATGCTCATGCTACTCTCGAGCTTGCGTTGGTTTTTCCTTCAAGAAGAAAGGGTGATGCAACAAAGTAGCGTAAGTATTTCCCCCAGTTTTGAAAACCAAGGTATCAATCCAGTAGGGGAAGACGCACAAGTCACCTAATACCTACACAAACAATTAAGAACTTTGCAACCAACGCAATAAAGGGGCTGTTAATCCCTTCACAGTCACTCGCAAAAGTGAGATCTAATAGAGATAATAAAGTAAATATTTTTGGTATTTTTGTTGTATAGATTGGAAAGTAAAGATTGCAAAATAGAAAACTAGATTTAAAGAGATGCAGTATAATGGAAAAGAGATGTGATATATAGAAAAGAGACCCGGGGGCCATAGGTTTCACTAGTGGCTTCTCTCAAGATAGCATGTATTACGGTGGGTGAACAAATTACTGCCGAGCAATTGATAGAAAAGCGCATAATTATGAAGATAACTAAGGCAATGATCATGAACATAGGCATCACGTCCGTGTCAAGTAGACTGAAACGATTCTGCATCTACTACTATTACTCCACACATCGGACGCTATCCAACATGCATCTAGAGTATTAAGTTCATAAGAACGGAGTAACACATTAAGCAAGATGACATGATGTAGAGGGATAAACTCAAACAGTATGATATAAACCCCATCTTTTTATCCTCGATGGCAACAATACAATACGTGCCTTGCTGCCTCTACAGTCACTGGGAAAGGACACCGCAAGATTGAACCCAAAGCTAAGCACTTTTCCCATTGCAAGAAACATCAATCTAGTAGGCCAAACTAAACCGATAATTCGAAGAGACTTGCAAAGATATCAAATCATGCATATAAGAATCCAGAGAAGAACCAAATAATATTCATAGATAAGCTTGTTATAAATCCACAATTCATCGGATCTCGGCAAACACACCGCAAAAGAGTATTACATCAAATAGATCTCCAAGAACATCGAGGAGAACTTTGTATTGAGAATCAAAGAGAGAGAAGAAGCCATCACTATAAAAAATACACTTCCGTAATGATATGTGTTTGTCACAGTAGGTCACGTTTTCTGTCATGGATGTACATCCATGACGATTTTATGACAGAATCAAGATAGTCATACCTGTGCTGTCGTAGAAGTGTTTCATGACATTATCAAAATTATCATCACGGAAGTGTCCACTTCCATGACGATAAATCGCGCGTCACAGAAGTGTTTTCGTCAAGGGTGACCGACACATGGCATCCACCGTAACAGAACGCCGTTAAGCTATCGGGTCTGGTTTTGGATCTGATAACCCGTTAATAACCCCGACCAATGGCTGGAGGAAACACGTGTTGGCTCACCATTGGGACAGATGTCATCCACTCATTGGATCGAAGGCGCCTATGATACGTCGACACGTGGCATGGCCCAATAGAGGCTCATTCCTGTGAAAAGGCCGGCCCATTTGACTTGGTCAAAAGGTGGCGGGCTGGCCCACTGAAAGCCTGTTAACGGCCTATTCGCATATAGCCCATTTATAGGCCGCTAACCCAGGGCCCGTTACGACCTATCAGAATTAGGCCCAGTAGCATCATATGGGCCGTCCAATATGATTCCAGCCCGTTTTAACTTCCGGCCCATGTATGGCCCATGACGTCTTTCGACCCATATGAGGCCCTTTGTAACTCTTGGCCCATTAACGGCCCGTGGTGAAACTGACCCGTAATGAACAATGTATCACTTTATACACATTAACGGCCCATTATTCCATTGAGCCGTTTCCAGCCCATGTTATCTTTCGGCCTTCTCAGGGCCCATTTATTCTTAGGCTCATTTCCAACATTCAGTTACTTACGGCCCGTTACTGTCATTTTCTGCCTGTGGGCTAAATTCAGCCCGTTGTTACAGTCATCCCATTTGTGGCCCGTTAATACGTTAGGCCGTTTTCATAGCGTCAGCAAATATGGCCTATTAACGACGGTCCGTTATGGTCGGCCCATGAACGGACGATTCCAACTCTAGCCCGTTTACGGCCATAATGCGGTCTGTTATTGGCCCATGTTTGGCCAATCGATCATACGGCCCATATAAGGCCCATTGATGATACGGCCCATAGAAGGCCCATTGTGTCTACGACCCGTAGAAGGCCCATTGTTTCTACGGCCGGTAGGAGGCCTAGTGTCACTATAGTAAATATGTAGCCCATGGTTTGTGGCCTAGTTTTAAAAAATAGGTTATTACGACCACTAGCAAACCGCGGAAAAAGAACTGCAATTACTACAAGCAAATAAATAGACAAGACAACAAGGAAATAAATAAGCTAGCAACTTATGCTAGGCTATCACGGCTATTACACATATTACATCCACTGGGCATCAAAGTTCGCCAGCAGTGCAAATATAGGGAACAAAGCAGCAAATCATATACACTGGTTGTCAAAGTTGGCGACCAACGCAAATAAACGCCGCAGCAAAACAAGTCCAGAACTGAAACCACTTCAGAAGATCTCAAGAAACAATATCCTGGGTACCCATAATGCTGGCAAGATGCTTAGCAAGCTTATTAACTTTCTCTTGTTTGGCGCTTAATCCTCCAGCGCTTCTTGTTGCACGGAAAGTATGCATCTGAATTCTGCAGGACTTCCTCGGTCCTTGACTTCTGTCGCAAAGACATCGATCGATGTTTTCAACTTGAAGTTGAGACTCAAGAAGACGAACCGATTCAGCAATGAGTTCAAGAGCTTGTGCCAAGAAGAGTGGTCGATAACTCGAACACTACATCAAGACAAGACTTTTGGGTTCTCTCACTGTCGTCAAGATAGTTTTTATCAACTTTCTTGGAGACCAACAGGGATGTCTCACTATCTTGAACCTTATCTGCATTACTTCCTTTACCATTGAATAACGGGGTACTGTTCTCCAATATTTTGTCTGCATTCTAAAAGAGAAACTAGCAGACACATCATAGGTTTACCATGTTGTACATGAAACTCATTTTGGTAAATGAGTTCAGTAGTAAAGTGGACAGGATAACATCATGAAACAAACATATATCTATGTACCATGGTCACTTTATGGTCTATATCATTCTAGTTTTTGTTGCCAAATCAAGATAGAGACACAGTTCAAATAATATTTGTTCAAGACAAACCATAATAGACAGAATATAAGTGTGGGAAATTATAGAGCAATAACAACACTTGTAATGTGCATGACATGAGAACATAACTGTTTATTGAATTGAAACTGAAATCAACATAGAGCAGGTTACAACAGCAAACCAGTTAAAGAAACAGGTTTAAAACATACATGTTGCACCATTGGAGTTTCAATTCCATCCTTCAAATTTAAAAATAGTTGGTATGAGTAAATACAGTAATGCAAGAGCAAAGGAGTATGAACCATAGCTACAGAACCTGACCTGAGAACAAATCTTCTTCTCCTTTTAGCGTTGAGTTGGGATTCGGAGTGGTGGTCCTCGTGCTTTGGGCACTGTAGTTCCCTTACTAACTGCTCGGGTTTGGGTGCTCTGTGGTGGAGACGGTGCTGTGTCAACTGGAACTGGGTTACTATCTCCCGGGGTTGGGGTTAGAAGGGGTGTAGCTGGTTCTCTGTCCAACTGGGTAGGGGCACAATCTGCGAGAGTCTGGGTTATGTGTGGTGGAGCTGGTTCTTGGGCAAGTACAACTGTGGTTCTATCCGCATCAACTGGTAGCACTGTCTTTTCTGAAGACCGGGTTGTTACTCCCTTAGATACTGCCATCACCCTCTCCAATTCAAATGGCCGATAAACAAGAAAAGTAATTGAAAGTACAGACATTGTATGATAGACAGGTGCAATGGATAGTGGGGAATAAAAGAGGGCATGAAATAATTCACATTTATGTTGTCTAACCAAACAGGATAACATGACGCAATTTCACATATATGTTGGTTAACTAAACAGGATAGCATGACACAATTTCACATTATGATGGCTAATTAAAAAAGATGGAAAGACATAGTTCAAAATATGATGACTATGTAAAAAGGATGACATGATATAACTATATAATGTGTTTATTAAATAGGTTGGCATGACATAATTCACATACATTCACGGATAGAATGCCATAATTCAAAATATGATGATTGTAAACACTAAACAGGATGAGATGATATAACTATATGATGTCTTTATTAAATGGGTTGCCATGCCATAATTCAGATAGATGATGTGTATGTACTATGTAAACATGATGGCATGATATAATTCAAATATATGATTTATATAGTAAGCAAGTAAGTAGACGGCAATCCATATATGATGTAAAAACTAAGCAATGCAAGACAACATGCATGACATGGGTAATATAACCCTGCCAAGTTTGAGCATAGACCTCAGGGGGGAAATATGACAGTCATCGGTCTCGAATCCTCCTCGAGGAGCTCTCAGTAACCAAAGAAGATGTCTGCTTCAGCAGTAGCATTATCTCTCTGAATACCTTGTTTTCACTCTAGATACTTCCATCACCGCTTCAAATGGCTGATGCACAGGAAGAGTAGTTGAATATACAAACATTGTCGACAAATGGAACACGCAATACAAAAAAATGATAGCCTGATATAATTCACATACATGATGATTGTCTAAACAACATGGCATTGCATAATTCACATATATAATGCCTTTGCAACAAGATAGCATTGCATAATTCACATATATAATGTCTTGCAACAAGATGGCAATGCATAATTTACATATATGGTAATTAGACACTAAACAGGTGGCATTCACACAAAGCATGTCTAAACTAATCAAATGACATAGCAATGCAAGACACCATACACACGATATGAGCAACATAACCCTGCCAAGTTAGAGCATACACCTCGGGGGAGGGGGGGGGAATAGGACCGGTCATCTGTCTCTGAATCCTCGTCCGAGGAGCTATCCGTAACCAGCGAGATATGCGCTTCATCAGATAGCATAGTCTGCTCTGAAGACCTTGTTTTCACTCCAGAATTTTCCATCACCGTGTCAAATGGCTGATGCACACGAAGAGCAGTTGAATGTACTAACACTGTTGACAAATGTAATACGTAACGGAAAAAAGGATGGCCTGATATAATTTACATATAAGATGACTGGCTAAGCAGGATGACATTGCAAAATTCACATATATGATGCCTGGCTAAACAAGATGGCGTTGCATAATTCACATAAACGATGAATAAACTAAACAGTTGGCATTCGCACAAAGGATGTCTAAACTAAACAGATGACATATTTGATGTATAAAATAAGCAATGCAAGGCACCATATGCATGATATAACCAACATCAGCATGCCAAGTTAGAGAGAAGACCTCATGGGGTAAATAGGAGTGGTCTTCTCCTTCTGAATCCCCCTCAGAATAGATATCTTCCTCTCGATTACTATCCAAAATGGGTGGAGGGGGGCTGCCTTTGCGCCTACCATGGAACGACGTCTGCATGTAATTTTATTGCCACGCAAGGCTCGTCTCTTTTGCTCCACATGTTCAGTTCCATTGTTTACAATAACTGTCATGCATAGGAATAAAACATAGTGAGATTATGTAAGGAGTGCATGCAGAAATCCAGAGTGATGGTAGCAACCTGTGGATAGACCCAAAACCAATAATAGCAGGCAGATAATGGCTTCAGTTAAAAATACAGATAATGACTTCTTTACTGTTTGTTTTTCACCCAACATGGTACTCATAGTAGACACCGGAAATTAAGCAGATAGTAGATAGATACTATTGATTGCGGCCCCGATATGTACCCCACAACCATTTAAAAACTCAAGTTTGACCATTAGTTTGGAGCTGACTCAGAGTCTAATCGGTGAACAGGACGATAAAGTAGCATGTAATATTAAGCGATGCATAACGTAAGCAGACACGAAGGAGTGCGACCTCTCTTGCGGACCCATGTAGTCCTCGAGGTCATCTGCTCGATTGATGATGGTAATGTAGTTTTCATGGCTGCCGGTGGCAGGGAAGAAGATCTGAGGCGGCAAAAGACACCGAGGCGGATCCTCTTTGTCTTTGGACCCTTCTATCGTTGGAGCACTGAGCTGGGGTGGACGACGGCGCAGCAGGAGCGGGACAAACCACACAAGGTTTTCTTTGACAACTATCTGTAAGAGAAGTAATTCTGTAAGGGCTCGTTTGCATTGGAGGATTCCAACAATGCAGGGATAGGAAATAGACAGGAATATGATAGGAATGCACGTGCAAAATAGAGAATTTAAAAACACATGATTTCTGCCAATTTGGGTGTTTGATTCACAAGAATTGGAAGATCACAGGATGCAAAGAAGCACGGTGAGATTAAGTCAAACCATAAGAAAATGTACGGTTATAATGCTATTATGCTACTATTTCTTAGTCTTGTGCTTCATGAATAGGAATTTGAAAAGGAGGACAAGTGGAAATTAGAATTCCTATGATTTTTCCTCCAAGGAGACACTAAAGGAACAAATCCTATAGTTTTCTTTGCTCCGTTCCTTTGAACCAAATTCATGAATAGTAGTACCATAGGAAACTTTCCAGTTCCTATGTTTTTCATTCACTTTTCCTTTCAAGCACTGGCGATTCTAGTAGGCAGGCTTGAGCAAGGAAAAGCCTACACTTAAAAAATGTTTTTGTGCTACTTCTATTACTTTGGACCTAGGCCACTTCCCTACTAGCTCAACTCCCAGGGCCATCGACAAATGCATAGCTCAAACGCGCAGAGATAAATAATGATGGCATTCAAGAGAGTCCATCACAGATAGCTAAGTTGCCTGGTACCTCACTGCTTGTCATATAGTAGGATAAAATAATTGTATTTCCCATTACTCCGTGTGCTCATTGGACAATATATATAACATGTAGAGTAAAAAAGAGATGCAACAAGTGTACAACCTCTTTGGCGAAGCCATGTCGATCTCAGCGTGATTGGGTTGGCCGGTGAGGATGCTCCGACTGACTTGGCTGTCGGAGGAGGGGAAGAAGATCTTAGGTGTCTGGAGATGGAGCCCGAGGTACTGCTCCGCTGTGATGGAGGGTTTCATCGTTGGAGCAGCTCCGGTAAGTTGTACGACGCCGAGGCTGAAGCAGGACAAGAGAGACAATGTTAACTTGAGTGAAATTCTAATAGCATCTCCAATAGATGATGTAAAATACATAACCACAAAGTGCTAGATGTAAAATACATCAGCTGCTCATCTCTGAACTTAACCGCCGAAACTGAATTTAACTGTTGAAACTGAACTTAACTGTCAAAACTGAATTTTGCTGTCGAAACTGAATTTTACTGTCGAAACTGAACGTACTAGAGGTGAGGCTACACGTCCGTCGACTGACTTTTTCATCTCTGGTCAATCGATTTTGCAGTCGTAGGATACGAAATCAAGGGCCTCCAGTACATCTTCAACCTCCACCCCCTTGAGCTGCCAGCCCCCACCGGCCAAATAGCCACCCCCCGCCGCCTGCGGCTGGCGGTGTGCCGCCCCGCCCGCCACGAAAACACTCCCCACTGCCGGTCTGCCGCCGCCCCGGCCATCCCTCTAGGCCCCCCTGTGTCGAGCTTTTTCTCTGGCGATCCCCACGCCACCACCCCACCACCGCCGGTGACCATCGCCCCACCCTGAACCTTAAGATAGATAGTGGGGTACCTCTCCGGCGAGCCCCCCTTCTTGCTGTGGCTGGTTCTTCCTTAACTCCGATGAGCCCCCCACCCCCTGAAAATCGACTGACCCAAAAGTTGATTCAGTCGACTGAAGTGTAGCTAAATCGGAGCAGCATCACAAGCAAGAGCAAGAGCGAGAGCAGCAGCGCGAGCAAGAGCAATAGCAAGAGCAGACCAGGCAGGGGACCGAGAGCAAGAGCAGAGCAGCAGCGCGAGCGAGAGATAAAGCAGCAGCAACTCCTACTTATGTGGATGTCGACCCCGAGGGAGCGATGCCATTGAGGAAGTGGCTAGCGACGCCGCCGTGGATGGAGCCGCGCCGTGTCGGCTCGGGACCGAGCGCCGGCAGCACCGTGAGATCGAATCAAGAAGAAAATGCGGCGATTAGTGTACAGCCTCTTTGGTGGCGCCGATTAGGCCGTAACTTCATCCGAGGAAACAGTGATGATGATGCTCTTACGGTGGTGCAGGTGAAGACGACGGTGTGGGAATGGAGGTGGTGTTAAAGACGAGGGGAACATCAGGGCAGCTTCTTGGAGGTGGAGGATGGGGTGGCTGAACCGGCGGGACGACCAGATGTTAATAAGATCTACAATCATCATTATTGTCAAGTTAAACCATCGTTTGTGTATTATCTTCACAGCACACCAAATGATTAGTCTCGAGTTACATATGAACTATGTGTACTATATGGTCTCGAACTCAATTTTTTGAATCCACTTTATGTTGATTTCAAATCACAGTACATTTCAAGCTCTAGCTAGATCTTCATAATCTAAACCATGTCTCATATGTATAATGTGTTTATCACATTATGTATGGTGCCCCGCCCCCTACGCCTACAAGTATTTAGATGTGAGTTGCAAACACCACACATTACCACAAATTCAAATAAAATGTGAGAATGTTCGATATATAGTATTGTTTAGATTGTTCGATATTTAGTTGTAAGCTGCAAACGCTACACATTATCACAAATTCAAATAAAATCTGAGATTGTTCGATGTATAGTATGGTTTAGATTGTTCGACATTTAGCTGTCACTTGCAAACGCCATGCATTATCACATTATGGTATAACATGTGCAAACCACAATACGTGTATCACCGCTATATTCATGCATGCATATGTTTAAAACACTATGATCTCCTATTCAAATATATGAATCCACTTTCATATCAAATTATAATCTTTGTTAGTCTTTTACACCAACACAATCCTCTAACCTTTGTAGCTACCACTAACTTTCTCTCGTGCATGCACACGCCCTTCTTGCCCTCCCCCTCCCTCAGCATTCTATCCATCGCGCACATTTTTTTTCTTTAGGTCATTCTCCCATAGTCTCCACAACTCCTTTCTAACACACACCGATCGATAAACCTCTCCAGCGATGTATACCTATAACATACACACGCACCTTCAATCTCCTCCTTTATGTGTCCTTGCCTCGTGTCTCTCATATGGTCCCACACACGTGTAAACTCTCTCCCCTCTTTTCATCGATCTCACAACCGCACACTCCTCCCCCTATCTAGCTAGTAGCTGGGCCTCTCGCACCACCTCCTAGCTCCATTCTCCCTGTCTATCTGTCTCGATGGGCCTTATTTGCCTCTAACAAATGGACGTACACCGACCGATCTCCCGCTATACATATATCTAGCTAGGTCCTTATAACTCGTTTTCCCCCACGCATCGATCGATCTACCTCATTAGTTATGTCTCTCCCTTCCTCCGACAAACAACAACTGATCTACCGATCTAGTTAGGTTTGCTTACCAAACACATGGTTCCCCTTCATCATCCATGGATGCATCCCGACAGATCTATCACGCACAGGCACACACAGAAACACATCCCCACTCTTATTGATAATATTGCAGTTCCACCCTCAGTTTGTCTAGTAGGCCTCTTCCACCATCTTTGAGAAGCAACTCCATCACCCATCCAACACTCTACCCCTCTCCCTCCCTCTCTCTCTCCTCTCTCTCTCTCTCTATCTCATCCTATTTCCCGTCCTTCAGTTATGTATGGATGTCGATCGATCTCCCTCAAGACATAGCTAGGTCTCTCCTTCTCAACACATATACGAGTCGTTCTACCTCTACAGTTAGGCCTCTGCCTACCCCTCCCCCGACTCCCTCCCACACACACACACACACCGATACATCGAGCGCTCTAGTCATGTCTCCCTGCCACACACAAACTTGACCTGTGCCCTCTGACGTTCCGGTAGGTCAGTCGCCCTATATCTTTGACTTGCACACACACACAATTTTGATGGCTCTCTTCATTGATGTCGCACCCACCCACTTGATCCTCTCTTCGACTCTATCTATATCTATGACCCCTCCCTCTCTTCTTGTGGATCGCCCAACCCTCTATATATGATGGATAGGCCTCCATTTCACACACATTGCATGCAAAATTTTGTTTGAGATGTCATCGACACATATTCCCACAAATACATTCACAAAATCACCCCCCAATAAAAACAAAAACACTCACAAACGCACATGCCATATGTCTAGGTTTGTATCTCTCTCACACACACCCACGTAGGTGGGGGACGTGCACGAAGAGAAGAGGTGCACGCACAGCGCACGTACTCCTGTCTCTTTCCCAACCACACCCGCGCGAGTACACGGTGGAGCTCATTTTTGTATGAAAAGGTAGCCCACGTGGTAATTTGACACGTGTACTGGTTGTCCACTTGATGGACGGAGGATCGTCTACCACGGGTGAACAAACAAATTACGACTTGACGTGTTATGCTAAAAAAGAGGTAAACCATGTGGGGCCTACCTTAGAGGCAAGGCTCTATACACTGGAGTACTTTTGATGTGTCCCGTAAACTCGCAGAACGAGGAGAAGCTTGCTTAGTATGCCGTCTCCTCCGCCCACGGGCACGGTGGCTCGCAGGATGAGGTGAAGCTTGCTTACTAGTAGTAGTACTATACGCCTTACGCCCGCTCCCTCGCCACGCGCACGGTGGCTCGCAGACGAGGAGAAAATTTTACTACTCCCTCCGTTTACTCCTCGTCCCTACTACCTTGGTTAGAGAGGTTATCATATTGTTTGGAATATATATATATGTCCTTTAGTAGATTTCAATATGAACTACTAGTACATACTCCAAATACTGATGTATATAGATGTACTTTAGAGTGTAGATTCACTCATTTTGCTCCGTATGTAGTCCATATTGAGGCCCTGTTTGGTTCATAAGTCCTAGGACTTTTTCTAGTCCCAACTAAAAAGTCCCTACTCCTTAAAAAGTCCCTCCCTGTTTGTTTTCAGGGACTAAAAAGTCCCTAGTCCATCCCTAGAGGTTATTGAATGACCATGTTACCCCTAGTATACAGAAAAATAACAACCAAACAACACCGTACTATGGGGCGGCGGGGCAATAGGTGCAGGGAGGGGCATTGTTGGAAAAATCCTCAAAAAGACTCTCCTTGAGAGTCTTCTTCATTTAGTCCCAAAAAGCAAGTTTTAGTCCCTGTAGTCCCTCCTGTTTGGTTAAAAAGTCTCTAAGAGAGACTTTTTCTAGTCCCTACACTAAAAAGTCCCTGGAAACAAACACCCCCTGAAACGGACGTAATAGTACGCACTCTCCCTCGCCCCTTGACCCTCGCCCACATGGTGGACATGCAGCAATTCATTCGGTCTCATATAGCCAGAATGATATATACTACAGTACCATTATTGCTTGACTTCTCCAAGAGGCGAAGAGCCAATCGCAAGGTTAATATTTTGGAGATGCCAAGTGTAAGGTTTATAGGAGAACGATTAGTAGGTGCCGCGTCATTTAAAATAAATTTTTTTCTACAGTGGCACGTACGCAATATAATAGGTTCATATGGAGAGTAAAGGAAACCGCTCCACTATATACATAGTCAGGATGGGCCAGCCTACACGGTTGCTTGCTGGGGTTGCTCTCTTCAAACTCTCTCGCACAAAATGACTGTGGCCACATCTCTAACATCTCGACGGATCACGTCCGCCGGGGGAAGGGGTGGATGCTTAGTGTAGATGCGGTCGCCGTCGCCGACGGCGAAAACCCACTGTGGCACGTCCCGATCAGGGGTCCCCGCCGTTCTCTCTCACAAAGCCGGTGAGGTTGCCTTCGTCCCTTACTCACCGCCGCAACGTGGGCAGTTGCCGCCTCCCGCCGCCGTCATCAAGGTTGATCTACGTCCCGACATCCCTCAGGTACAACTCCCTTTATAGCCGGCTTGCACCACTGCTCGCTGCCCACATCACTCCATGTGGATATATCTCTACTTCTTTGCCCCGCACATACCTCTACTAGTTTCTACGTACTGTATTGTGATGAGTTTATGTCTCATCAACTAGTCCGAGTAATACTATTCTAATGACGCTTCTTCAATTTCTTTGCCACAGGGATGTTCATCTCGATTTTGGTGAAACTGCACAAAATGATCCGATGGTCAAAAGGTTGCAAACTTCATTTCGCTCGAACGTTGCCAGCAAATTAAAGCCTGTTTAGGGTTTACAGTTCAAGGGCTAGGGACTGCATGGATCATTTTTTTCTTTAGCTGCCTCTGTTCCAAAATAAGTGTCAACTTTAGTAGTAGTACAACTTCGTACTAAAGTTTGCATAAAGTTGAGACACTTATTTTGGAACGGAGGGAGTACATATTTGCTATGATCTGTCAATCGTTGAGATGCAATAGCGTGCATGTTAGTCTCCTTTGTATTTGATGAAATGTTGCAACGGGCAACCTTGGATGCAAGATACATGTAACAGAAGCTGGAAGCTTCATAGCATTGTACAAATTTATCTCACTGATAAATTACAGTACGTACTATACTAGTACTTCCTCCATTCCTAAATATAAGTCTTTATAGAGATTTCACCATGAACCACATACGGATGTATATGGATGCATTTTAAGTGTAGATTCATTCATTTTGTTCCATATGTAGTCCACCTAGTGGAATCTCTACAAAGACTTATATTTAGGAACAGAGGGAGTACTATGTAAAGAGTTAGGTGTCGTACGGTGTCTAGAAAATATGGTGATAGTGTGAGGTAGGCCATGTAATCACTGAGCCTGCGTGTTTTCACTGCTCTTGCACTCCCCCGCTATAAGAATGGAGAAAATTGTAATCTAGTAGTACCTCCTTTCGCCGAAAGCGTGGGACATCCAGCAGTCCTACCACCTTAGTAATAATGACCAATGAGCCGTCAAATCACATAGACCCAGCAGTAAGTTGGACGGACGAAGCAACCATCACTCTTGAATCCGCTTCTCCCTTCAACTCAGGCGCTAGTGAGAGGGCGTCCGCTCTGCCCGGGCATGAATGCGCCACGATTCTTTGGAGCGGTGCTGACCATTTCGGGCGGGAAGCGCGCTCGGGCGATGGAGGGGCTTTGGGTGGGCCAAGCTGGTCAGGAGCGGGCGTGGCAACTGTCCGTCTGTCCCTACCGGATGCCCGGAAATGAGAGGATGCACCGACTTTCGCGGCTAAAATCGTACACTACACACCATCTCTATAGGAGTAGGTCGATCGTCGCTCTCTCTAACACACACATGCTATTAAACACACACACGCACACGCACATGCACACACAGGTTCATACAATAGGAAAATCGTGCGAGTGCAAAGCCACAGGAAGTGAGATACAAATGGAGTACATACAAGAAGAGAAGAGGTGACGAATATTCCATCAAACCTGGACTGAGGATTAGTACTCCCTCCGTCTAGGTGTTAAGTCATCTTACGGAAATTAGATATTCCCAAAATGTGTAGGCATAGTCCATTAACTTCCCATCTCAATCCCCTCCTGGCCTCGTTGCTAGTGAGCGTTGTTACTTAGGGAGCGTTTGGATCCTTAGCAAGAATAGCTTATAGCATAGCCGGGCAAGGTTAGGCGTTTAGAACTGTTAAAATATGTTAGCTTTTGTGGGCCAGCTAGCTTGGGTGGGCTAGAAAAACCTTGCTAGCTCAGGAGAGCCAGATCGCCTCGCTTTCGATGGCAAACTTCGCGTAGTAGTAACATAGACTAGTAACGTATATATGCATGTTACTAGTCCAAGTTACTCACCACTATGACCAGCCTAAGCAATGTAACCAAATGCTCCTTACTCTGCCTTGTTATCTCCCGCGGAAACCCAATGCATGGAGCGCAACTATGGATTGATCAGTCAAGAAATCAAAGTCGGCTTGCATGCGAGTTAATACGTGGCCCTGCATGGTAGCTAAAACGACATCTCTTAGTTGTTTGGATTAATTGTTGCGTTTAGAGACATAAATCAGGGCTTTGATTGGAGGAATGACCGGTCAAGTTTCTCCTTCTCCTCCAATATGCTTGCACCTTGGTCCCGCTGCACCTTCTAACGTGACTTATTACACCTAGACGGAGGGAGTAGTATGAGATACGGCAGCACACTGACTTAGGTCGAATACAAGTGCCCAAAATTGTGTGCATGTTATAATAAGGATTCATTAAAATAGTACGTGAGCAAACAGAGGGATCAATTGGACAGTGTTCCCGAGCAGTAGCGAGACGTGTGAGGTAAGATACACCGCTAGCGCTTTCAATTTTTCTTATTAATTTGTTTGTTTCACCCTCTGACTGGTGGGACCCAACGTACTACGTGGAGAGAGGTAAGGTGACTAAGGCTGCATTATTCCTGCACCACTGTGGATAGTCTTACAACCAAAGCCACATAACACGATTATGATTTAAATCCCAATGACTCCCACACACAAAAAAAAACACGACATGCTTGTCACACAAACACGAAGGAGTAAATCCGCATAACGGGAGGGTTGTTCCTCCACCTGACAGCGGGGACCCACCGGACGGGCCACCGTATTTCACGGAAAAAACATTCCCCCCTGACTGCTGGGACCCACCAGCTACATCTTCGCACGCAAGGAAGTGCGTCCGGGCAAAAAAAAACGATTCGCCACCTGACTACTGGGACCCACTAGCTACATCTTCGCATGCAAGGAAGTGCCTGATAGTCGGGACCCACCTGGTCGAAGCATACGTAGTGTTGTCATTCTGGTCGCGAACATGTACGTACATACTGGTCGATGTAGAGGCGCACACGTGTCGTATAGAGGCGCGCATGTAGCATGTACACGTACGTACAGTGGTCAGTGTGCAATAAAGAAAATACAACCACGTACGTACATATGGGCGGGGTCTCGAATGCCTACTCGCGCATACGTATGACCAGGGCTCGTGTACATGGCTGGGTTGGAACGGAGAAACATCGTCGTTGTCGTGCTCATGGGGAGCCAACCGACTGGGTCGGAATGAAATGCGTCGTCGTGTTCATCGGGAGGGCTTGGACGGAACAGCCGATGGAAACGAGGACTGGCGTACCACAGAACGGAGGAAACAACCTTGTGTTCGACCGGCCACGGTCGAAACGGGATCCTGTTCATCGGGAGGGGTCTGGCGTACCACAAAACGGAGGAAACTGACTTCTGTTGGACCTCCTACGATCGAAACGGGGTCCTGTTTATCGGGAGGGGTGTGGCATACGGCAAAACGGAGGAAACGGACTTGTGTTGGAGCGCTACGGTCGAAATGGGGGTCCTGTACATCATGAGGGGTGTGGCGTACCGCAAAACGGGACTCCACAGGATACTGTTCATCTCCACCGTCAAGCTCCTCCAGCCTCCAGGGGCTACTGTTCATACACCGTCGACCTCCTCCAGCCTCCACCTACGACTGTTCATCCACAGGCTCCTTTTCATCCAGCCTCCACCGTGCGCTACTCCACTGGCTACTGTTCAACCATCCCTCTCCACGGGCTCCTATTCAACCACCCCTCCACGGGCTACTGTTCATCCAGCCCTCCACTGGCTATTGTTCAACCAGCCCTCCACGGGGTCGTCCTGTTCATCTAGTCCTTCACGGGGTCCTGTTTATCCAGCCCCAACCGGCTCGATCGATCGGGGTCCTGTCCATCCGGAGGCAACCATGGGGTCCTATTCATCCACCCCCACCGGGGACTGTTCATCCAACCCCCCGGCAACACTCACTGTTCATCAAGGGAAGAAGGCAGCAGGGTTCAATCGGCTTCAGTTAGCAGTAGTAGCGAAGGAATTACTCGGGTTCAGTAACGTAGCTAGTGCAATCGCTCGGGTTCAATTAGAGCCCAACGCCTCGCTCGGGTTCAGTTAGAGCCCAACACCTCACACCCACACGCGTACGGTATGAGAGAAACGCGCATCGCTCGGCTCCCAACCACCCACCGTAACCGAGAACTCCCCGATATTTTCCTCGCTCCCGCTTCTACCACGGTTTTTCCATCATGGACGGCCCAAAGAATGTCATACAACTGCGTCTCCGGCCCACCTAGGACGAAAAGCCCATTTTCTGTCATGATTTTTTGTCATAGTAGGAGCCCACCACATCTATGATGATACCGGGTTTTGTCACAATTATCGTCATAGAAGTGTCATAAGTATGACAGAAAAAAAATTTGTTTGGCTCAAAATGTCACGGATGTGTCTTTTTTTGTAGTGCATCTAGCTAATAACTATGGACCCAAAGATCTGTGGTAAACTACTCACGCTTCCTCAGAGAGGCAATGGGGTTGATGTAGAAGCCCTCCATGATTGATTCCCCTTCCAGCAGATCGCCGAAAAAGGCCCCAAGATGGGATCTCATGGGTACAGAAGGTTGCGGCGGTGGAAAAGTTGTTTCGTGGCTCCCATTGATGTTTCTAGGGTATAAGAGTATATATAGGCGAAAGAAGTATGTCGGTGGAGCTACGAGGGGCCCACAAGGGTGGGGGGGCGCCTACCCCCGGGCATGCCCTCCTGCCTTGTGGACGCCTCGTGGCGTTTCTGACTTCAACTACAAGTCTTCTGGTTTGCTTTCGGTCCAAGAAAGGTCATCGTGAAGGTTTCATTCCGTTTGGACTCCGTTTGGTATTCCTTTTTTGCAAAGCTCTAAAATAGGCAAAAAAAAACAGAAACTGGCACTGGGCCTCCGGTTAATAGGTTAGTCTCAAAAATAATATAAAAGAGCATATTAAATCCCATTAAACATCCAAAACAGATAATATAATAGCATGGAACAATCAAAAATTATAGATACGTTGGAGTCGTATCAGCCCACAAGTTCAAATTCATGCCCACAACATCATCCAACCTGATTTTTTATTAATAATAAATGATGATTTAGTTATTCCAAAATTGGTAAAGGTAACTTTAAATTTTGAAAAATGGGAAGGACGTTATGACTAATGGCGTCCAAGCTGGCCGCTAATGCGAAGCACGTCCAGGTCTGGATGCTAGTGTTAGCAGCGTCCAATGCATGGTTGAGCCAACCCAGTCCAGCCTAACCTAATCCGCTTGCCCATCCAAACAAAGGTTGCACCATCGCTAGCCGTCACCGGAATGTCGTTCCAGCTACCAGCCATCCACTCCTCGCTAGCTAACCTCCGTCCGACCTAATCGCCTCACCCGTCCCAAGCTAGGTCGCGTCGCCTATAGCCCGATAAGCTGCTCCTGCAGCCCCACTACCCACCATCCGCTCATAGTTAGCCCCATTTGCCAATTCTTGACGCCTCGCCAGCGATGATGATACTCAAACACCGCATAAACCACTACAGGATCACGACTGAATTTTTGGCAACCTTGTTTGCCTCCTAAACTTGCCTATTAACAATTTTATAGAAGACTCAAACATGGGACATGGAATAAAATCATGGGAAAGCTCACATGTGCAGACCACAAGGTCAATTGGTGGATCATAATGGCGAGCGGTGGGTGAGACGGTGTCTCACGTGTAATGATCGACATTGTCGGTTGTAACGCCCCGAATGCATCGTCGCCAGAAGATCATCATGATCATGCTATGGCCAAGTGTGCTAAAGCGAAACGAGCAAAGCAAGAACAACGACTAACAAGGAAGGTGCATGCCTGATGAAACTGAAGATGGCCCGGGAAAGACAAATTCAGAAGAGACGACACAATTTGCTGGACCCCGCAAGTCAGCAAGACCATCCACTTCCCCCACATGGTTTGCTTGCAATGAGTCAGACGTCAGATTCTTATTAGGAGTGGGATACCTGCAAGTTAATTGTGTTGTTCATGTGGCTATTAGTAGCATCACTCTCTTATTCCTACACTAGTAGAAAACCACCCATTAGTCCCGGTTCGTAAGGGCCTTTAGTCCCGGTTCATGAACCGGGACTAATGGGTCGTTACTAATGCCTCCACCCATTAGTCCCGGTTCAAACACGAACCGGGACCAATGTGCTCTCCACGTGGCCCTGTCGCCGAGCCCAGTCAGGGGCCTTTGGTCCCGGTTGGTGGCTCCAACCGACCAAAAGTCATTTTTACAAAAGTGGCTGCTTTAGGGTTTTGGGGTTATTTTTAGGTTGTTATTATAGCTAGCTAATAGAGAGAAGTGTCCTCTCTTATATCTTCGTCCTTGGTTTATCAACGCTGCTGCTATGTTCATTGCACCCGCAGATATAACATGCTCATGCATGCTTGCATCATACATCATCATATATATATAATAACAAGTCATCATCATACAACTTCTACTCGTTATTAATAATAAGTCATACGATCATCATCCTCATAGTCATCGAACCCAACCCTACATAATTGTTCTTAGCACATGATCATCGATGATCGTAGGACCTAAACACCCTTAAGGTAAAATAGCATAAAACAAAATAGACCCCGACTCTCCATTATGAAGAATGGCGATCATCCTGCTCCAATTCTTGCCCTTCGCTGCTTATTGCTTCCAAGAAGCTCCTTACGATCGTCCATACATTTTTCCATTCTTTGATTGTTATGTCTCCACTTCTTTTAGAAACCCGGTATGGACAGTTGAGATTCAGAGGGCGACCTGGTTGTATGTTCAAAACATGAAGGCTACCATGCGTATACATCGATGAGGCACACAATCATTCGGGTTATCTGTTGAAAAACATAGTAATAACTTCGTAGTTAGCAATGATGTACTAGTTTTAGAAGTGTGCAAAAAGATGCACGGATGTTGTAATAGTAAAAATAATCTTACCAGGTATCTCCATGGTAGTTATCAGTAGTTCAACACGTGCACTAGTGGCACGATTGACCATAATGTTGAGGAGTCGATTGTAGATATTGTAATTCTCAAGATCGGTACAAAATCCGACCGATGATTTTTCTCCCGATAAGTTAATTCGAGCCTTCGTGTAGTACGCTACATCTACCATCTTCCGCACATTCTTTGAAGAATGAAAATAAGCTGTCAATGGAGATAAGTTATCAACTATATATTTTGAAATAAACAATATAAATTACTTAATAACTATGTTTAGCTCACATGAGGGAAGATATGGAGGTGTATCCACAAGGACCCAAATCGAAGGTCTCTCTTGCTCGATTGTAGGATCACCAAGATCCATGGTGACAAGCATACCCTTATCAAGACCATACATCTTGCAAAGTGCTTCCCAATTTTTGCAACCAAAATGGGTTACACTCTGAGCATTGTACAACTTTACTTGAAAATCCACGCCATGATGGGTACTTAGGATAATTTTTTTGGTTTCGAAACTTTCATGGTCTTCAAAGCCCATCCTCTCCAAGACATAGCGTCTTGCAAAGCATGGGATAAGCTAGTCGAATTGGAAAAGATGAAAAATACACGTTAAAATAGTTGAAGTCGTGCTTAATTACGAAAAAACTATTGTCGCTGCGTTGCATCAGTATGAACATCGCAGTCTCCTCGAGCTTAATCTTTGAAGCATCGATCTTCGTCGACTCAATGAACTCGTCGCAGATACCTCGGTCGTCATGGCACCAACGCACTCCCGGCGGTTTTCGTGCGTCCGATGAGTACGACATTTCCGCCTACGCTCATAATTAAAATATTAAACTAGATCATTATTATTAATCACAGGTTGACTATCGATGATCGACGTACGTAGCTCCTCTTTCATTCCCGAATGCATTATTATACCAAATTGTCTAGCACACGGGAATGAAGGAGAACTTATCCAATATGAGCATTCAATAAGCAAAACCAAATCATAAAATAAGCAAAACCAAATCATAAAATAAAGTATAGTATTCAAATTAGCATGCGTTCAATAATTATAAGCAAAAGTACATCATCTGTTGGTGTCCGTACATCGTCGAATATTATCACTAATACAACTAGAACCGTAGCGCCCGACGGGTATCGACGCGGGCGGTGGACAGCCAAAGATAAGGAACCATCATAGGATCATAGCTCGGTGAGATCCTCAAGAACCTGCCGGTATTGTCGAACCTTCCTCCAATGCAACCATGTAGCGATGGGCGTGCTCGTCCTCCTCGGCGACACGGTGACGTACCACATCCGCGGTGTCCGGATGCCTCACCACCGCCATCGCCCACGCGACCGCCACCAAACAAGGATCGGGTCAACAACGGGCTGCCTCCTCACCAACCCTCGTCCCCTAAGGTAGCACCTCCCAATACCAGCCCGGCGTAGCCAGGTCCGAACATGGCCTCGATCAAGCAGGCCTCCACCGCCGAGTCGATTTACGATGAGGATCTGGGATAGGCATCGCCCGACGTCGACGCTGAACTACTTCTATATATAGTTAAATAAAAGTAGTTTTATTAATTAAATCAACTATCTAGTTCAACTACTAAGAACTTACTATAAATAAATAAGTAGTACTTACTAAAACAAACTACTTCTATATATAGTAAAATAAATTAGTTTATTAAATCAACTAGCTAGTTCAACTATATATAAACTACTTCTTATTTTTTCCTTTTCTAAATACTATGAACAAAAAATCATTAAAATTCTATGAACAAAATTAATTACACAATCTAAATATCACCAAAAAAATCTATTAACAATAATATCACCAAACATGCATATTCAATAATAATATCACCAAAAAATCTATTAACAAAAAAAAATCTAACATAATATGAACAAATTAATTAGTACACATATCTAATCTAACAAAAAAATTTAATTAATCTAACAAAAAATCTAACATAATATGAACAAATTAATTACTACACATGTAATCTAACAAAAAACTAATCTAACAAAAAAATCTATGAACTACATATCTAAATTATTACACATCTAACCTAACAAAAAAATCTATGAACTACAAAAAGAATCTAAAAAATCTAACAAAAATAAAAAATGCTCACGACGGCGCCGAGGCGGCAAGGCGGGGCGACGACGGGCTCGGGCGTCATGAGGGGGGCGAGGAGGACGGCGGCGGGCTGGGGCGGCGACGGGACGGCGGGTCGAGGGCGGCGCGGAAGGGGCGACGACGGGGTGGCGACGACGTCGGGCGGCACGGCGATGACGGGCGGCGCGGGGACGCGACCGGCGATGGGGTGGCGACGACGCGCTTGGCGGCAACGGCGGGCTCGGGCGGCGACGGGACGACGGGCTCGGGCGGCAAGGGGCAGGGCTTCGGCGGCGACGACGACGAGGAGCAGAGGCGTCGGGCGAGAAAGAGATGGGTTTTGGCGAAAACGCTAAGTCCTCAGATATATAGCAAGAGCATTGGTCGGTTGGTGGCTCCAACCGACTAATCTTTTAGTCTCGGATGGTGCCACTAACCGGGACCAAAGGCCTCTTTTCAAAGAGCCCAAAGGGCAGAAACGAAGATTTGGTCCCGTTGGTGGCTCCAACCGACTAGAGATGAGATTCGTCGGTTGGTGCAACCAACCGACCAAAGAGTGGCATTGGTCCCGTTGGTGCCATGAACCGGTACCAATGGAACCGTGTAACTATTTTTTTATTTTCTGCAGCTATTTTTTTGTTGATTCTTTCTGCAGCTGTTTTTTTAGTCACACCTCGCCAAGCGATAGGCACTCGCAATGTTTATAAGCCCCGAGTGCGAGACGATGACGAAGAGGCTCAATGCTCCTCAAGACGTTGGTTAGCTTCAAGCCTTGAGAATACGGTAGACTGCACAGAGCTATGTGCAGTGCAGTTGACACTATTCTGAAAGGCTTGAAGCAAATTAACGAGCATTGCGTCTCTTTTTTATTTTTAGTGACTTATTACAACTCAGAAATAAAAAGAAAAAAATAAATGTAACAGAAAAGAAAAAAACTATATAAAAAACCACTCAGGAAAAAAAAAGAAAAAATAATTTTGATTAACTTTACTAAAAAAATAGCATAGATGCTTATTTTTAATGACTTATTACAACTCAGAAATAAAAACAAAAGAATAAATATAACAGAAAAGAAAAAAACTATATAGAAAACTACTCAGAAATGAATAGAAGCAAAAAATAGTTGTGATTAATCAGTACTAAAAAGGAGCATATATGCTTATTTTAATGGCTTATTACAACTCAGAAATAAAAAGAAAAAATAAATATAGGAGAAAAGAAAAAAAACTATATAGAAAACAACTCAGAAATGAATAGAAGCAAAAAATAGTTGTGATTAACTATACTAAAAAGGAGCATATATGCTTATTTTTAATGGCTTATTACAACTCGAAATAAAAAGAAAAAAATATAGCAGAAAAGAAAAAAACTATATAAAAAACCACTCAGAAATAAATAGAAGAAAAAAATAATTTTGATTAACTTTTCTAATAAAATAGCATAGATGCTTATTTTTAATGACTTATTACAACTCAGAAATAAAAACAAAAGAATAAATATAACGGAAAAGAAAAAACTATATAGAAAACTACTCGAAATGAATAGAAGCAAAAAATAGTTGTGATTAACTATACTAAAAAAGGAGCATATATGGTTATTTTTAATGGCTTATTACAACTCAGAAATAAAAAGAAAAAATAATAAATATAGCAGAAAAGAAAAAAACTATATAGAAAACAACTCAGAAATGAATAGAAGCAAAAAATAGTTGTGATTAACTATACTAAAAAGGAGCATATATGCTTATTTTTAATGGCTTATTACAACTCGTAAATAAAAAGAAAAAAAATATAGCAGAAAAGAAAAAACTATATAAAAAACTACTCGAAATGAGCATAGATGCGCTTATAGAGGAATTAACTTAAATTCATAACGAATTTCAAGAGAAATCCGTATGAATTTAGGCTAAATTCCTATATAAGGGCATCTATTTTCATTTTCGGGGAGCTCAATAAGGCGAGAGGGAGGGCTTATAAACCGTCTCGATTCCCCTTCGTTGCCGAGGTGGGACTAAACTCTGGTCGCAACGAGGACCAACCCTTTAGTCCCGGTTGGTGGCTTGAACCGGGACTAAAGGGTAGCCTTTGGTCCCGGTTCAAGCCACCAACGGGGACCAATGGTGTTGGGCCAAGAGCGAGGACCATTGGTCCCGGTTCGTCCCACCAACCGGGACCAATAGGTCCAGACGAACCGGGACCAATGGCCCACGTGGCTCGGCCGGCCCCTGGGGCTCAGGAACCGGGTCCAATGCCCCCATTGGTCCCCGTTCTGGATTGAACCGGGACTAATGGGCTGGACCGGCCTGAACCATTGGCCCGTTTTCTACTAGTGCTATAGCTTATCCACATGGCCACGAAAACAAACTGAAGGACAAGGTTAGCTCACTACCTTCCCAATTTCCCCTCCTGCAATCAGATTTGATACTTGAATGAATCAATACGAGAGAGCAGTAATACCCAGTGTTTGATGTTTTACGATGGAGTAATGGTTGGGTTTGTAACATAGGCCGAGGTTGCTTACCACACGACAACGTCAAGGGCGATGATTATATGGGAACTAGGTTATACATGTTGGGGAACGTAGTAATTTCAAAAAATTTCCTACGCACACGCAAGATCATGGTGATGATATAGCAACGAGGGGAGAGTGTTGTCTACGTACCCTTGTAGACCGAAGCGGAAGCGTTGACGCAACGTGGAGGAAGTAGTCGTACGTCCTCCCGGTCCGACCGATCCAAGCACCGTTACTCCGGCACCTCCGAGTTCTTGACACGCGTACAACTCGATGACGCACCCTCGATCTCCAATCCAGGAGAGGCTCCGAGGGGAGTTCCACAAGACGACGGTGTGGTGACGATCTTGATGTTCTCTGTCGCAGGCTTCGCCTAAGCACCGCTACAATATGATCGAGGTGGAATATCGTGGAGGGGGCACCGCACACGCTAAGGAACGATCAATGATCAACTTGTGTGTTCTAGGGTGCCCCTACCCCGTATATAAAGGAGGGAGGGAGGAGGTGGCGGCCCCAAGGGGCGCCATGGGGAGAAACCTACTCCAAGTAGGTTTCCCCCTTTTCCTTATCTTATTTGGAGGGGAAGGAAGGAGTACTAGTATTAGGAAGTAGTACTAGTAGTAGGAATAGGAAGAGGGGAAGGAGAAAGGAAAGGGGCGGCCCCTCCCCACCCGGATTGGGCTTGGGGCGCGCCTTCCCCGCTCCTTCTCCCTTCCTCCTACATGGGCCCAATCCGGTAACCTCCCGGAGCTCCAAACTTCTCCAGAACCTTTCCGGTGTCCAAATATATCCGTCCAATATATCAATCTTTATGTCTCGACCATTTCAAGACTCCTCGTCATGTCCGTGATCATATCCGGGACTCCGAACAAACTTCCGTACATCAAAATACATAAAATCATAATATAATTGTCATCGAAACCTTAAGCGTGCGGACCCTACGGTTCGAGAACGATGTAGACATGACTGAGACACGTCTCTGGTCAATAACCAATAGCGGGACCTGGATGCCCATATTGGTTCCTACATATTCTACCAAGATATTTATCGGTCAAACCGCATAACAACATACGTTGTTCCCTTTGTCATCGGTATGTTACTTGCCCGAGATTTGATCGTCGGTATCCAATACCTAGTTCAATCTCGTTACCGGCAAGTCTCTTTACTCGTTCTGTAATATGTCATCTCATAACTAACTCATTAGTTATATGCTTGCAAGGCTTAAGTGATGAGTATTACCGAGAGGGCCCGGAGATACCTCTCCGACAATCGGAGTGACAAATCCTAATCTCGAATTATGCCAACTCAACATGAACCTTCGGAAACACCTATAGAGCACCTTTATAATCACCCGATTCGTTGTGACGTTTGGTAGCACACAAAGTGTTCTTCCGTACACGGAGTTGCACAATCTCATAGTTGCAGGAACTTTGTATAAGTCATGAAGAAAGCAATAGCAATATACTAAACGATCAAGTGCTAGGCTAACAAAATGGGTCATGTCAATCACATCATTCTTCTAATGATGTGATCCCACTAATCAAATGACAACACATGTCTATGGTCGGAAACATGACCATCTTTGATTAATGAGCTAGTCAAGTAGAGGCATACTAGTGACTATATGTTTGTCTATGTATTCACACATGTATCATGTTTCGGTTAATACAATTCTAGCATGAATAATAAACATTTATCATGATATGAGGAAATAAATAATAACTTTATTATTGCCTCTAGGGCATATTTCCTTCAGTCTCCCACTTGCACTAGAGTCAATAATCTAGATTACATAGTAATGATTCTAACACCCATGGAGTCTTGGTGCGATCATGTTTTGCTCGTGAGAGAGGCTTAGTCAACGGTTCCGCAACATTCAGATCCGTATGTATCTTGCAAATCTCTATGTCTCCCACTTGGACTTGGTCCCGAATGGAATTGAAGCGTCTCTTGATGTGCTTGGTCCTCTTGTGAAATCTGGATTCCTTTGCCAAGGCAATTGCACCATATTGTCACGTAAGATCTTCATTGGTCCCGATGCACTAGGTATGACACCTAGATCGAAATGAACTCCTTCATCCGCACTCCTTCATTTGCTGCTTGAAGCAGCTATGTACTCCGCTTCACATGTAGATCCCGCCACGACGCTTTGTTTAGAACTGCACCAACTTACAGCTCCACCGCTTAATAAAAACACGATCCGGTTTGCGATTTAGAATCGTCCGGATCGATGTCAAAGCTTGCATCGACGTAACCATTTACGACTAGCTCTTTGTCACCTCCATATACGAGAAACATATCCTTAGTCCTTTTCGTATTTCAGGATGTTCTTGACCGCTGTCCAGTGATCCACTCTGGATTACTTTGGTACCTTCTGCTAAGCTTATTGCTAAGCATACGTCAGTCTGGTACACAAGATTGCATACATGATAGAGCCTATGGCTGAAGCATAGGGAACATTTTTCATTTTCTCTCTATCTTCTGTTGTGGTCGGGCATTGAGTTCGACTCAACTTCACACCTTGTAGCACAAGCAAGAATCCTTTCTTTGCCTGATCCATATTGAACTTTTTCAATATTATGTCAAGGTATGTGCTTTGTGAAAGTCCTATTAAGCGTCTTGATCTATCTCTATAGATCTTGATGCCTAATATGTAAGCAGCTTCTCCGAGGTCTTTCATCGAAAAACTTTTATTCAAGTATCCCTTTATGCTATCCAGAAATTCTATATCATTTCCAATTAATAATATGTCATCAACATATAAAACTAGAAATGCTACAGAGCTCCCACTCACTTTCTTGTAAATACAGGCTTCTCCAAAAGTCTCAGATAAATCCATATGCTTTGATCACACTATCAAAACGTTTATTCTAACTCCGAGATGCTTGCACCAGTCCATAAATGGAACGTTGGAGCTTGCACACTTTGTCAAGACCTTTTGGATCAACAAAACCTTCCGCTGCATCATATACAACTCTTCTTCTAGAAATCCTTCAAGAATGCAGTCTTGACATCCATTTGCCAAATTTCATAATCATGAAATGCAGCAATAGCCAACATGATTCGGACAGACTTAAGCATCGCTACGGGTGAGAAAGTCTCATCGTAGTCAACCCCTTGAACTTGTCGAAAACCTTTTGCAACAAGTCGAGCTTTATAGACAGTAACATTACCATCAGCGTCGGTCTTCTTCTTAAAGATCCATTTATTCTCAATGGCTTGCCGATCATCGGGCAAGTCAACCAAAGTCCATACTTTGTTTTCATACATGGATCCTATCTCGATTTCATGGCCTCCACCATTTTGCGAATCTGGGCTCATCATCGCTTCCTCATAGTTCGTAGGTTCATCATGGTCAAGTAACATGACTTCCAGAACAGGATTACCGTACCACTCTGGTGCGGATCTTACTCTGGTAGACCTACGAGGTTCAGCAGAAACTTGATCTGAAGTTTCATGATCAATATCATTAGCTTCCTCACTAGTTGGTGTAGTTGTCACGGGAACCGGTTCTCGTGATGAACTACCTTCCAACAAGGGAGTAGATACAGTAATCTCATCAAGTTCTACTTTCCTCCCACTCACTTCTTTCGAGAGAAATTCTTTGTCTAGAAAGGATCCATTCTTAGCAACAAATGTTTTGCCTTCGGATCTTTGATAGAAGGTGTACCCAACAGTTTCCTTTGGGTATCCTATGAAGACACATTTCTTCGATTTGGGTTCGAGCTTATCTGGTTGAAGTTTCTTGACATAAGCATCGCAACCCCAAACTTTAAGAAACGACAACTTTGGTTTCTTGCCAAACCATAGTTCATAAGGCGTCGTCTCAACGGATTTTGATGGTGCCCTATTTAACGTGAATGCGGCCGTCTCTAAAGCATAACCCCAAAACTGAAGGAAATATGCCCTAGAGGCAATAATAAAGTTATTATTTATTTCCTTATTTCATGATAAATGTTTATTATTCATGCTAGAATTGTATTAACCGGAAACATAATACATGTGTGAATACATAGACAAACATAGTGTCACTAGTATGCCTCTACTTGACTAGCTCGTTTATCAAAGATGGTTATGTTTCCTAGCCATGGACAAAAGAATTGTCATTTGATTAACGGGATCACATCATTAGGAGAATGATGTGATTGACATGACCCATTCTGTTAGCCTAGCACTTGATCGCTTAGTATACCGCTATTGCTTTCTTCATGACTTATACAAAGTTCCCGCAACTATGAGATTGTGCAACTCCGTTTACGGAAGAACACTTTGTGTGCTACCAAACGTCACAACGTAATCGGGTGATTATAAAGGTGCTCTCAGGTGTTTCCGAAGGTACACGTTGGGTTGGCATAATTCGAGATTAGGATTTGTCACTCCGATTGTCGGAGAGGTATCTCTGGGCCCTCTCGATAATACTCATCACCTAAGCCTTGCAAGCATGTAACTAATGAGTTAGTTATGAGATGATGTATTACGGAACGAGTAAAGAGACTTGCCGGTAACGATATTGAACTAGGTATTGGATACCGACGATCGAATCTCGCAAGTAACATACCGATGACAAAGGAACAACGATGTTGTTATGCGGTTTGACCGATAAAGATCTTCGTAGAATATGTAGGAGCCAATATGGGCATCCAGGTCCCGCTATTGGTTATTGACCAAGAATAGTTCTAGGTCATGTCTACATAGTTCTCGAACCCGTAGGGTCCGCACGCTTAAGGTTTCGATGACGCTTTTATTATGAGTTTATGAGTTTTGATGTACCAAGGAGTTCGAGTCCCGGATGAGATCGGGGACATGACGAGGAGTCTCGAAATGGTCGAGACGTAAAGATCGATATATTGGACGACTATATTCGGAGTTCGGAAAGGTTCCGAGTGATTCGGTATTTTTCGAGTACCGAGAGTTACGGGAATTCGTATTGGGCCTTAATGGGCCATACGGGAAAGGAGAAAAAGGGCCATAAGGGTGGCCGCACCCCTCCCCATGGACTAGTCCGAATTGGACTAGGGAGGGGGGGCGCCCCCTTCCTTCCTTCTCCTTTTCCCTTCCCTTTCCTTCTCTCCTACTCCTACTACATGGAAGGGTTACTAGTTGGACTAGGAAGGGGAATCCTACTCCCGTGGGAGTAGGACTCCCCTAGGGCGCGCCATAGAGAGGCCGGCTCCCCTCCTCCACTCCTTTATATCACGGGGCAGGGGCACCCCATAGACACACAAGTTGATCTACGGATCGTTCCTTAGCCGTGTGCGGTGCCCCTCCACCATATTCCACCTCGGTCATATCGTCATGAGTTTAGGCAAAGCCTGCGCCGGTAGAACATCAACATCGTCACCACGCCGTCTTGTGGAACTCATCCCGACACTTTGCTGGATTGGAGTCCGGGATCGTCATCGAGCTGAACGTGTGCTGAACTCGGAGGTGCCGTCGTTCGGTACTTGGATCGGTCGGATCGTGAAGACGTCGACTACATCAACAGCGTTGTCATGGCGCTTCCGCTTACGGTCTCGAGGGTACATGGACGAACACTCTCCCTCTCGTTGCTATATCATCACCATGATCTTGCATGTGCGTAGGAATTTTTTTGAAATTACTACGTTCCCCAACAGTGGTATCAGAGCCTAGGTTTTATGGTTTGATGTTATATGCACGAGTAGAACACAAGTGAGTTGTGGACGATATAAGTCATCTGCCTACCAAAGATGTCATACTTTGGTTTGGCGGTATTGTTGGATGAAGCGGCCGGACCGACATTACGCGTCGCTTCGCGAGATCTGGTTCTACCGCCATGCTTTGCACACAGTGGCTGGCGGGTGTCAGTTTCTCCAACTTTAGTTGAACTAAGTATGGCTACGCCCGGTCCTTGCGAAGGTTAAAACGGAGTCTATTTGACAAAATATCGTTGTGGTTTTGATGCGTAGGTGAGATTGGTTCTTGCTTAAGCCCGTAGCAGCCACGTAAAACTTGCAACAAACAAAGTAGAGGACGTCTAACTTGTTTTTGCAGGGATGTTGTGATGTGATATGGTCAAGACATGATGAGATATAAGTTATTGTATGAGTTGATCATGTTTTGTTGAAGTTATCGGCAACTGGCAGAAGCCCTATGGTTGTCACTTTGTTGCATAAGATGCAAGCGCCAAATAATTGCTTTACATTATCGCTATGCGATAGCAATAGTTGCAAGAGCAATAATTGGCGAGACGACCATGTGACGACACATTGATATAGATCAAGATGATGAAGATCATGGTGTCGTGCCGGTGACGATAAAGATCATGACAGTACTTTGGAGATGGAGATCAAAGGCGCAAGATGATCATGGCCATATCATGTCACATATTTTGATTGCATATGATGTTTATCTGTTATACATCTTATTCTTGCTTTGATTGACGGTAGCATTTTAAGATGATCTCTCACTAATTATCAAGAAGTGTTCTCCCTGAGTATGCACCGTTGCCAAAGTTCGTCGTGCCCAGACACCACGTGATGATCGGGTGTGATAAGCTCTACGTCCATCTACAACGGGTGCAAGCCAGTTTTGCACACGCGGAATACTCAGGTTAAACTTGACGAGCCTAGCATATGCAGATATGGCCTCGGAACACGGAGACCCAAAGGTTGAGCGTGAATCATATAGTAGATATGATCAACATAAGATGTTCACCATTGAAAACTACTCCATCTCACGTGATGATCGGTTATGGTTTAGTTGATTTGGGTCACGTGATCACTTAGATGACTAGAGAGATGTCTGTCTAAGTGGGAGTTCTTAAGTAATATGATTAATTGAACTTAAATTTATCATGAACTTAGTCCTGGTATTATTTTGCAAATTATGTTGTAGATCAATAGCTCGCGTTGTTGCTTTCATATGTTTATTTTGATATGTTCCTAGAGAAAATTGTGTTGAAAAATGTTAGTAGCAATGATGCGGATTGGATCCGCGATCTGAGGTTTATCCTCATTGCTGCGCAGAAGAATTATGTCCTTGATGCACCGCTAGGTGAAAAACCTATAGCAGGAGCATATGCAGACGTTATTAACGTTTGCCTAGCTCGGTATGATGACTACTTGATAGTTTTGTGCACCATGCTTTATGGCTTAGAATCGGGACTTCAAAGACGTTTTGAACGTCATGGACCATATGAGATGTTCCAGGAATTGAAGTTAATATTTCAAGAAAATACCCGAGTTGAGAGATATGAAGTCTCCAACTAGTTCTATAGCTGAAAGATGGAGGAGAATCGCTCAACTAGTGAGCATGTGCTCAGATTGTCTGGGTACTTCAATCGCTTGAATCAAGTGGGAGTTAATCTTCCAGATAAGATAGTGATTGTCAGAGTTCTCTAGTCACCGTCACCAAGTTAGTAGAACTTTGTGATGAACTATATTATGCAAGGGATGACGAAAATGATTCCCGAGCTCTTCGTGATGTTGAAATCAACGAAGATAGAAATCAAGAAAGAGCATCAATTGTTGATGATTGACAAGACCACTAGTTTCAAGAGAAGGGCAAAGGGAAAGAAAGGGAACTTCAAGTGGAAAAGACAAGCAAGTTGTCACTCCCACGAAGAAGCCCAAAGCTGGACCAAAGCGTGAAACTAAGTGCTTACACTGCAAAGGAAATGGTCACTGGAAGCGGAAATGCCCTGAATATTTGGTGGATAAGAAGGATGGCAAAGTGAACAAAGGTATATTTGATATACAGATTATTGATGTGTGCCTTACTAGTGTTTATAGTAGCCCCTGAGTATTTGATACTTGTTCGGTTGCTCAGATTAGTAACTCAAACAGAGAGTTCTGAGAATAAGCAGAGACTAGTTGAAGGAAAGTGACGATGAGTGTTGGAAGTAGTTCCAAGATTGATATGATCATCATCGCACACTCTCTATATTTTCGGGATTAGTGTTAAACCTAAATAAATGTTATTTGGCGTTTGCGTTGAGCATGAATATGATTTGGTCATGTTTATTGCAATACGGTTATTCATTTAAAATAAGAGAATAATTGTTGTTCTGTTTACATGAATAAGACCTTCGATGGTCATACACCCAATAAACATAGTTTGTTGGATCTCGATCATAGTGACACACATATTCATAATATTGATGCCAAAAGATGCAAAGTTAATAATGATAGTGCAACTTATTTGTGGCACTGCCGTTTGGGTCATATCGGTGTAAAGCGCATGAAGAAACTCCATAATGATGGATTTTCGGAATCACTTGGTTATGAATCATTTGATGCTTGCGAACCGTGCCTTTTGGGCAAGATGACTAAAACTCCGTTCTTGAACAATGGAACAAGCTCTTGACTTATTGGAAATAATACATACCGATGTATGCGATCCAATGAGTGTTGATGCTCGTGGCAAGTATCGTTATTTTCTGACCTTCACAAGATGATTTGAGCAGATATGGGTATATCTACTTGATGAAACATAAGTCTGAAATAGTTGAAAGGTTCAAAGAATTTCAGGTGAAGTGGAAAAATCATCGTAACAAGAAAATAAAGTTTCTGCGATCTGATCGCAGAGACGAATATTTGAGTTACGAGTTTGGTCTTCAACTAAAACAATGTGAAATAGTTTCACAGTTCACGCCAACGGAACACCACAACATTATGGTGTGTCCGAACGTCGTAATCATACTTTATTGGATATGGTGCGATCTATGATGTTTCTTGCTGATTTACCATTGTCGTTTTGGGGTTATGCATTAAAGACAGCTGCATTCACGTTTAATAGGGCACCATCTAAATCCGTTGAAACGACACCGTATGAACTATGGTTTAGCAGTAAACCTGAGCTGTCGTTTCTTGAAGTTTGGAGTTGTGATGCTTATATGAAAAAGGTTTTTCAACTTGATAAGCTCGAACCCAAATCGGAGAAGTGCGTCTTCATAGAATACCCAAAGGAAATTGTTGGGTACACCTTCCATCACAGATCCGAAGGCAAATTTGTTGCTGATAATAGATCCTTTCTAGAGAAGGAGTTTCTCTCGAAAGAAGTGAGTGGGAGGAAAGTAGAACTTGATGAGGTAATCTGTACCTACTCCCTTATTGAAAGTAGTTCATCACGAAATCAGTTCTGTGACAAATACACCAATTAGTGAGGAAGCTAATGATATTGATCATGAAACTTCGATCAAGTTACTACTGAACCTCGTGGGTCTTCCAGAGTAAGATCCGCACAGAGTGGTGTAGTAATCATGTTCGGAAGTCATGTTACTAGACCATGATGAACCTACGAACTATGAGGAAGCGATGATGAGCCCAGATTCATGAAATGGCTCGAGGCCATAAAATCTGAGATATGATCCATGTATGAGAACAAAGTATGGACTTTGATTAACTTGCTCGATGATCGCAAGCCATGTTAAATGAATGGATCTTCAAGAGGAATACGGACAACGATAGTAGTATTACTATCTACCAAGCTCGACTTGTTGCGAAAGGTTTTCAACAAGTTCAAGGTGTTGAATACGATGAGATTTTCTCACTCGTATCGATGCTTAAGTCTGTCGAATCATGTTAGCAATTGCCACATTTTATGAAATCGGCAAATGGATGTCAAAACTGCATTCCTTAATGGATTTATTAAAGAAGAGTTGTATATGATGCAACCGAAGGTTTTGTCAATCCTAAAGGTGCTAACAAAATGTGCAAGCTCCAATGATCCATCTATGGACTGGTGCAAGCATCTCGGAGTTGGAATATACGCTTTGATAAGTTGATCAAAGCATATAGTTTTATATGGACTTACGATGAAGCTGTATTTACAATAAAGTGAGTGGGAGCACTACAGCTTTTCGATTAGTATATGTGAGTGACATATTGTTGATCGAAATGATATAGAATTTTTCGCAAAGCATAAAGGAGTGTTTTAAAGGAGTTCTTTAAAAGAAAAGACCTCGATAAAAGCTACTTACATATTGAGCATCAAGATCTATTGAGATAGATCAAGACGCTTGATAAGATTTTCAATGAGTACATACCTTGGCAAGATTTTGAAATAGTTCAAAATGGAACAGTCAAAGAAAGAGTTCTTGCTGTGTTGCAAAGGTATGAGATTGAGTAAGACTCAAATCCCGACCACAGCAGAAAATAGAAAGAGAATGAAAAGTCATTCCCTATGCCTCACCATAGGTTCTATAAAGTATGCTATGCTATGTACCGGACCTATTGTATACCTTGCTCTGAATTTGGCAAGGAGTACAATAGTGATCTAGGAGTAGATCATCGGACATTGGTCAAGAATATCCTTAGTAAGGACTAAGGAGATGTTTCTCGATTATGGAGGTGATAAAAGAGTTTGTTGTAAAAGTTACATCAGTGCAAACTTTTACACTGATCCAGATGACTCTAAGTCTCAACCTGGATACATATTGAAAGTGGGAGCAATTAGCTAGAGTACCTCCGTGCAATTGTGGACATAAAATATTTGAAAAATACATACGGCTCTGAATATGACAGACCCGTTGACTAAGCTTCTCTCACGAGCAAAACATGATCACACCATAGTACTCTTTGGGTGTTAATCACATAGCGATGTGAACTAGATTATTGACTCTAGTAAACCCTTTGGATGTTGGTCACATGGTGATGTGAACTATGGGTGTTAATCATATACAGATATGAATATTGGTGTTAAATCACATGGCGATGTGAACTAGATTACTGACTCTAGTGCAAGTGGGAGACTGAAGGAAATATGCCCTAGAGGCAATAATAAAGTTATTATTTATTTCCTTATTTCATGATAAATGTTTATTATTCATGCTAGAATTGTATTAACCGAAAACATAATACATGTGTGAATACATAGACAAACATAGTGTCACTAGTATGCCTCTACTTGATAGCTCGTTTATCAAAGATGGTTATGTTTCCTAGCCATGGACAAAAGAATTGTCATTTGATTAACGGGATCACATCATTAGGAGAATGATGTGATTGACATGACCCATTCTGTTAGCCTAGCACTTGATCGTTTAGTATACTGCTATTGCTTTCTTCATGACTTATACAAAGTTCCTGCAACTATGAGATTGTGCAACTCACTTTGTGTGCTACCAAACGTCACAATGTAACTGGGTGATTATAAAGGTGCTCTACAGGTGTTTCCGAAGGTACATGTTGGGTTGGCATAATTCGAGATTAGGATTTGTCACTCCGATTGTCGGAGAGGTATCTCTGGGCCCTCTCGGTAATACTCATCACCTAAGCCTTGCAAGCATGTAACTAATGAGTTAGTTATGAGATGATGTATTACGGAACGAGTAAAGAGACTTGCCGGTAACGATATTGAACTAGGTATTGGATACCGACGATCGAATCTCGAGCAAGTAACATACCGATGACAAAGGGAACAACGTATGTTGTTATGCGGTTTGACCGATAAAGATCTTCGTAGAATATGTAGGAGCCAATATGGGCATCCAGGTCCCGCTATTGGTTATTGACCAAGAATAGTTCTAGGTCATGTCTACATAGTTCTCGAACCCGTAGGGTCCGCACGCTTAAGGTTTCGATGACAGTTTTATTATGAGTTTATGAGTTTTGATGTACCGAAGGAGTTTGGAGTCCCGGATGAGATCGGGGACATGACGAGGAGTCTCGAAATGGTCGAGACGTAAAGATCGATATATTGGACGACTATATTCGGAGTTCGGAAAGGTTTCGAGTGATTCGGGTATTTTTCGGAGTACCGGGAGAGTTACGGAATTCGTATTGGGCCTTAATGGGCCATACGGGAAAGGAGAAAAGGGCCATAAGGGTGGCGCACCCTGCCCATGGACTAGTCCGAATTGGACTAGGGAGGCGCCCCTTCCTTCCTTCTCCTTTTCCTTCCCTTTCCTTCTCTCCTACTCCTACTACATGGAAGGGTTACTAGTTGGACTAGGAAGGGGAATCCTACTCCGGTGGGAGTAGGACTCCCCTAGGGCGCCATAGAGAGGCCGGCCCTCCCCTCCTCCACTCCTTTATATACTGGGCAGGGAGCACCCCATAGACACACAAGTTGATCTACGGATCGTTCCTTAGCCGTGTCGGTGCCCCTCCACCATATTCCACCTCGGTCATATCGTCATGAGTTTAGGCAAAGCCTGCGCCGGTAGAACATCAACATCGTCCTGCCACGCCGTCGTCTTGAAGGAACTCATCCCGACACTTTGCTGGATCGGTCCGGGATCGTCATCGAGCTGAGCGTGTGCTGAACTCGGAGGTGCCGTGACGTTCGGTACTTGGATCGGTCGGATCGTGAAGACGTACGACTACATCAACCGCGTTGTCATGACGCTTCCGCTTACGGTCTACGAGGGTACGTGGACGAACACTCTCCCCTCTCGTTGCTATATCATCACCATGATCTTGCATGTGCGTAGGAAATTTTTTGAAATTACTACGTTCCCCAACAAAAACGATAGCGGTAAATCGGTAAGAGACATCATAGATCGCACCATATCAAGTAAAGTACGATTACGACGTTCGGACACACCATTTCGTTGTGGTGTTCCAGGTGGCGTGAGTTGCGGAACTATTCCGCATTGTTTCAAATGTAAACCAAACTCGTAACTCAAATATTCTCCTCCACGATCAGATCGTAGAAACTTTATTTTCTTGTTACGATGATTTTCTACTTTACTCTGAAATTCTTTGAACTTTTCAAATGTTTCAGACTTGTGCTTCATTAAGTAGATATACCCATATCTGCTCAAATCATCTGTGAAGGTGAGAAAATAACGATATCCGCCACGAGCCTCAACATTCATCGGGCCACATACATCTGTATGTATGATTTCCAACAAATCTGTTGCTCTCTCCATAGTACCGGGGAACGGCATTTTAGTCATCTTGCCCATGAGGCACGGTTCGCAAGTACCAAGTGATTCATATTCAAGTGATTCCAGAAGTCCATCAGTATGGAGTTTCTTCATGCGTTTTACACCGATATGACCTAAACGGCAGTGCCACAAATAAGTTGCACTATCATTATCAACTCTGCATCTTTTGGCTTCAACATTATGAATATGTGTATCACTACTATCGAGATTCAATAAAAATAGACCACTCTTCAAGGGTGCATGACCATAAAAGATATTACTCATATAAATAGAACAACCATTATTCTCTGATTTAAATGAATAACCGTCTCGCATCAAACAAGATCTAGATATAATGTTCATGCTCAACGCAGCACCAAATAACAATTATTTAGGTCTAAAACTAATCCCGATGGTAGATGTAGAGGTAGCGTGCCGACGGCGATCACATCGACTTTGGAACCGTTTCCCACGCGCGCCGTCACCTCGTCCTTGGCGGTGCTCGTTTATTCCGTAGTCCCTGTTTGAGTTGCAAATATTAGCAATGAACCATATCAAATACCTAGGTGCTACTACGAGCTCTAGTTAGGTACACATCAATAACATGTATATCACATATACCTTTGTTCACTTTGCCATCCTTCTTATCCGCCAAATACTTGGGGCAGTTCCGCTTCGATGACCGATCGCTTGCGAGAAGCACTTCAGTTTCAGGCTTAGGTCCGACTTGGGTTTCTTCTCTTGAGCAGCAACTTGCTTGCCGCTCTTTTGAAGTTCCCTTCTTCTTCCCTTTGCCCTTTTCTTGAAACTAGTGGTCTTGTTGACCATCAACACTTGATGCTCCTTCTTGATTTCTACCTCCGCGGCTTTCAAAGATCGCGAAGAGCTCGGGAATAGTCTTGTTCATCCCTTGCATATTATAGTTAATCACAAAGCTCTTGTAGCTTGGTGGCGTGATTGAAGAATTCATGAATGACACTATCATCGTGAAGATTAACTCCCAGTTGAATCAAGTGATTGTTATACCCGGACATTACGAGTATATGTTCACCGACGTAACTATTCTCCTCCATCTTGCAGCTATAGAACTTATTGGAGACTTCATATCTCTCAATCCGGGCATTTGCTTGAAATATTAACTTCAACTCTGGAACATCTCATATGCTCCATGACGTTCAAAATGTCGTTGAAGTCCCGGTTCTAAGCCGTAAAGCATGGCACAATCGAACTATAGAGTAGTCATCAGCTTTGCTCGCGGAGACGTTCTTAACGTCGTCGGTTAGATCGGCAGCGAGTTCGCACCCAGCGGTGCTTCCAGACGTAACTCTTCATGCAGCAATGAGGATAATCCTCGATTACGGACCCGATCCGTGTAATTGCTACCATCATCTTTCAACTTTGCTTTCTCAAGGAACGCATTAAAATTCAACGGAACAACAAAGACGAGCCATCTATCTACAAACAAACATAGACAAGCAAGATACTATCAGGTACTAAGTTCATGATAAATTTAAGTTCAATTAATCATATTACTTAAGAACTCCCACTTAGATAGACATCTCTCTAGTCATCTAAGTGATTACGTGATCCAAATCAACTAAACCATAACCGATCATCACGTGAGATGGAGTAGTTTTCAATGGTGAACATCACTATGTTGATCATATCTACTATATGATTCACGCTCGACCTTTCGGTCTCCGTGTTCCGAGGCCATATCTGCATATGCTAGGCTCGTCAAGTTTAACCTAAGTATTCTGCGGTGCAAAACTGGCTTGCACCGTTGTAGATGGACGTAGAGCTTATCACACCCGATCATCACGTGGTGTCTCGGCACGATTTAACTTTGGCAACGCTGCATACTCGGGAGAACACTACTTGATAATTTTAGTGAGAGATCATCTTAAAATGCTACCGTCAATCAAAGCAAGATAAGATGCATAAAGGATAAACATCACATGCAATCAATATAAGTGATATGATATGGCCATCATCATCTTGTGCTTGTGATCTCCATCTTCGAAGCACCGTCGTGATCACCATCATCACCGGTAGCGACACCTTGATCTCCATCGTAGCATCGTTGTCGTTCGCCATCTATTGCTTCTCGACTATCGCTGCCGCTTAGTGATAAAGTAAAGCAATTACAGTTTGCATTTCATACAATAAAGCGACAACCATATGGCTCCTGCCAGTTGCCGAAAACTTCGGTTACAAAACATGATCATCTCATACAATAAAATATAGCATCACGTCTTGGCCATATCACATCACAACATGCCCTGCAAAAACAAGTTAGACGTCCTCTACTTTGTTGTTGCAAATTTTACGTGGCTGCTACGGGCTTAAGCAAGAACCAATCTCACTGCGCATCAAAACCACAACGATAGTTTGTCAAGTTGATGCTGTTTTAACCTTCGCAAGGACCGGCGAGCCACACTCGGTTCAACTAAAGTTGGAGAAACAGACACCCGCTAGTCACCTGTGTGCAAAGCACGGCGGTAAAACCAGTCTCGCGTAAGCGTACGCGTAATGTCGGTCCGGGCCGCTTCATCCAACAATACCGCTGAACCAAAGTATGACATGCTGGTAAGCAGTATGACTTATATCGCCCACAACTCACTTGTGTTCTACTTGTGCAAATAACATCAAACCATAAAAACCTAGGCTCGGATACCACTGTTGGGGAACGTAGTAATTTCAAAAAAATTCCTACGCACACGCAAGATCATGGTGATGGTATAGCAACGAGGGGAGAGTATTTTCTACGTACCCTCGTAGACCGAAGCGGAAGCGTTGACGCAACGTGGAGGAAGTAGTCGTACGTCCTCCCGGTCCGACCGATCCAAGCACCGCATACTCGGCACCTCCGAGTTCTTGACACGCGTACAACTCAATGACGCACCCTCGATCTCCAATCCAGAGAGGCTCCGAGGGGAGTTCCACAAGACGACGGTGTGGTGACGATCTTGATGTTCTCTGTCGCAGGCTTCGCCTAAGCACCGCTACAATATGATCGAGGTGGAATATCGTGGAGGGGGCACCGCACACGCTAAGGAACGATCAATGATCAACTTGTGTGTTCTAGGGTGCCCCCCTACCCCCGTATATAAAGGAGGGAGGGAGGAGGTGGCCGGCCCCAAGGGGGGGGGCGCCATGGGGAGGGGAAACCTACTCCAAGTAGGTTTCCCCCCTTTTTCCTTATCTTATTTGGAGGGGGAAGGAAGGAGTACTAGTATTAGGAAGTAGTACTAGTAGTAGGAATAGGAAGAGGGGGAAGGAGAAAGGAAAGGGGGGCGCGCCCCCTTCCCCTGCTCCTTCTCCCTTCCTCCTACATGGGCCCAATCCGGTAACCTCCCGGAGCTCCAAACTTCTCCGGAACCTTTCCGGTGTCCAAATATATCCGTCCAATATATCAATCTTTATGTCTCGACCATTTCGAGACTCCTCGTCATGTCCGTGATCATATCCGGGACTCCGAACAAACTTCCGTACATCAAAATACATAAACTCATAATATAATTGTCATCGAAACCTTAAGCGTGCGGACCCTACGGTTCGAGAACGATGTAGACATGACTGAGACACGTCTCTGGTCAATAACCAATAGCGGGACCTGGATGCCCATATTGGTTCCTACATATTCTACGAAGATCTTTATCGGTCAAACCGCATAACAACATACATTGTTCCCTTTGTCATCGGTATGTTACTTGCCCGAGATTTGATCGTCGGTATCCAATACCTAGTTCAATCTCGTTACCGGCAAGTCTCTTTACTCGTTCTGCAATACGTCATCTCATAACTAACTCATTAGTTATATGCTTGCAAGGCTTAAGTGATGAGTATTACCGAGAGGGCCCAGAGATACCTCTCCGACAATCGGAGTGACAAATCCTAATCGCGAATTATGCCAACTCAACATGAACCTTCGAAACACCTGAGAGCACCTTTATAATCACCCGATTCGTTGTGACGTTTGGTAGCACACAAAGTGTTCTTCCGGTACACGGGAGTTGCACAATCTCATAGTTGCAGGAACTTTGTATAAGTCATGAAGAAAGCAATAGCAATATACTAAACGATCAAGTGCTAGGCTAACAAAATGGGTCATGTCAATCACATCATTCTTCTAATGATGTGATCCCACTAATCAAATGACAACACATGTCTATGGTCAGGAAACATGACCATCTTTGATTAATGAGCTAGTCAAGTAGAGGCATACTAGTGACTATATGTTTGTCTATGTATTCACACATGTATCATGTTTCCGGTTAATACAATTCTAGCATGAATAATAAACATTTATCATGATATGAGGAAATAAATAATAACTTTATTATTGCCTCTAGGGCATATTTCCTTCAATACAGCTCATGAAACTTCCATGTCAATGAAAAACGACTCGGTTCAATTTAATTAGAGCATTGGCCGATTCACATAACTGGACGCCATTGGCAATAGCATGCACATGTGGACGCGGTTCTCAATGGCATCCAGCTCTGGACGCTGTTGGTCATGGCGTCCTTCCTATATTTAAATTTTTCACGCACCCTTTACCAAGTTTTGAATTACAAAATTATTGATTATTAATTATAAAAGAATCGGCCATCCAACCAAGTTCAAAATGCAAACCAAGTTCATGACACAAACAAAAGGCACAACAATCAAGCCTCGTCCTCGTCTTCATCGTCATCTTCCTCCGATTCATCCGACTCCTCCGAAGATGATTCTTCCTCCTCCTCTTCATTGTCGCGCGCCGCATCCTCATTGCGTGAAGCTCAGAAAGTGTTGGCAAGATCTTCAACGGCATCTTCATGCGAAGGTGTGAGGCACACCAGAAGACATTCCGCCTATGGCGTCCGAAGGTGCACCCATGCCTCCAATGAGAGACGCAAAACTCTTGCCATCCATGCCGGCCATGCCGCCAGGCTCCGAAGCCACCCATGGTCTCCATGGTAGCTCCAAAGCCACCCGCGGCAGCCATGCGCCCATGGTAGCTCCGAAGCCACCCATGCCTCCCATGACGCCAAGGCGACCCATGCCGCCAAGGCCACCCATGCCTCCCATGCTGCCAAGGCGACCGCCACCCATTGCGTGAATCATGGCTCTTTTTTGGATCAAAACTTCTTCACGGGCAAGATTGACATACTCCCTTTGCGCATCATTGAAGATAGATGTGTCCAAGAAGAACAAGTGCTTCTCCCATTCCAACAATTTGGATCGCCACCCGCCGCCGAGGTCACCCGCGGCGATATGAAGAGGCCGGGCACGATGCCGGTGCTCGGAGGAACTCCCGCGGGGGCGAAGCCAAAGCTCCCCGTGCTAGGGTTTGCGCTAGCGGCTGCAGTGGAGGGGTCGCGGCTGTAGGAAGGGGTGAGGGGGATACCGGCGCGGGCGTCCATCGGGTCACAATTCACCGGCGGGGGCGCGTGCGGGGCGAAGGAGGCGCGGCGGAGAAAGCGCGGCTCGAGCGCTCGAGTGTGCCGCGCGCGGAAGCGGGCGCACCAAATACACAGCATGCGATGGCGATTCGGACCGTGCGCCCAACTCTATATGCCGCGCGCGCTTATTGCGCGTCCGCTGGAGCCCCTCTACCTAATGCGCGCGCGCTAAAAAGGGCAAATTTGCGCCGTGGCGCTCATTTAGCGCGGCTGTTGGAGATGCTCTTACAACTTACAATGGCAAGTGGAGTTTATTTTGCCTCCATCAGCAAACTTGTTGAGTTTTCTCTGATGTTTCTTTTTCTCCTAATTTTCAGCACAAAGCTCTTCCAAGAATCTGCACATTACAGGTAGCTAGTACACTATCATAATTTGTTTCGGGCAAGCATAGGTAACAGGTTCTTGCATATATGTTTATGATTGACTGCAAACTGGAACATTTTGCAGCACATATTTGGCTTTGTCTTTAGCTGTTCATAGGCTTAAACCCACAGGTTCGTAAATGATCTCCAAAGATCTCACAGACAGGTCTAGATGCAATTTCTCTAACAAAGGCAAGTGCATATTACACTGATAATCCTCCATCCCAACTTATCATGAACATATATAAAGCATAGGTCCTACAGAATTTCTTTACAGTTGGCAGGTACGGCCACTGTTGATGGTTGGCATTGCCTGTTTCCATACTTTCATGGAAGGATGTACACAGAACTAAAAAATGATGGAGGATTGGTAAATAAACTTGGAAGCTTACATGCTAGGTAATAAAGCTCATCGATCATGAATAAAGCAAGTCAGCAAGCCTAAATATAACATTGGCTTAAGTAGAAGAACATGATGCTGGACATATATCAGTTGATCCCTTGTTCGTGGCGCGGAGGTCGACCTCTGCCCCGGTAGCGGCGAGCTCTACACCAGTCCCAATGTTAAAGGTTCGGCTCGTCCCCCGCCCTCACACATCACAAAACAAAGACATGGCATATAATTTAAATCACACAAACAAGTTGATGACTAAAAGTTTATGCCCACAAGTTCAAATTCATTCCCACAACATCATCCAACCAAGTTCAAAATGCAAACCAAGTTCATGACACAAACGAAAGGCACAACAATCAAGCCTCGTCCTCGCCTTCATCCTCATCTTCCTCCGATTCATGCGACTCCTCCCAAGACGATCCTTCCTCCTCCTCTTCATTGTCGCGCGCCGCATCCTCATCACGTGAAGCTCGAAAGGTGTTGGCAAGATCTTCAACGGCATCTTCATGTGAATGTGTGTGAGGCACACCGAAAGACATTCCGCCTGTGGCCCCCGGAGGTGCACCCATGCCTCCAATGAGAGACGCAAAACTCATGCCACCCATGCCGGCCTTGCCGCCTAGCTCCGAAGCCACCCATGCCTCCCATGGTCTCCATGGTAGCTCCAAAGCCACCCGTGGCACCCATGCCGCCCATGGTAGCTCCAAAGCCACCCATGCCTCCCATGCCGCCAAGGCCATCCATGCCTCCCATGCCGCCAAGGCCACCGCCACCCATTGCGTGAATCATGGCTCTTTTTTGGATCAAGACTTCTTCACGGGCAAGATTGACATACTCCCTTTGCGCATCATTGAAGATAGATGTGTCCAAGAAGAACAAGTGCTTCTCCCATTCTAACAATTTGGATCGCCACCCGCCGCCGAGGTCATCCGCGGCGACATGAAGAGGGCGCGCGCGATGCCGATGCTCGGAGGAACTTTTTTATATATGAAGTAATAAATTCATTCTAATAATACTGAAAAGAGAGGAATTTTGACGATTAGGATGGACATACAGTAGTGACAAGCTGAAGCAGCTACACCTACTAGTAAGATACACGTGCATTGCACGCATAAGATTTGGTAACCAAATTATGAATAAATACCACACTATAGCATGTAAGCTTTGAGTCATATATGCATGATGTAGATGTTCGTTTAGTTCTTGTAGTACATCACATTCAAAATTAATTAGTTTTATATTTAAAAAATCTATTTTAATATTCATGGAATTGTGCATTGTAAAGCATAAAGCAAAAACAAATAGTGACAATTCATTTAGAAAAAGGTTTGGGCAATTAAGATATGGAAGATTCTAGAACAAAGGAGAAGTGCTTGTGTTTTGAGGTTTTTGCATTATGCTTAAGTTCAACCATAGAGTCTTCCAGATTGTAGATGTGGCAGAATCTGGTGGAATGTTGATGATATCCAACGACCAGTAGTGCTCGGATTTGCCATCTCTATACCGTCGGATTGGCTTCATCCAACAACCAACTTTCAAAGTTATTCGCACACTATATAGGGGTATAGAAAGGGTGTGTTTGGTTTCAGTCATCAACTGGAATGGCATGGGCCGGGCCCGTTCCCGGGCCTTGTTCTCGCATTGGGTTGATGAATAGAATGGAACCCACTCGTTCCCACCGAACGAATATTCGGCCCAGATCCGGAATGCAGCGATACCTCCAAATTAGAGGAATCGCGCGGAACCGGTCGTGTACTCCTCTCCCTCCCTCGTCTCTCTTCCTCCCTCAATCTGCGCCGCCGGACGTCCTCCTTCGATCTGCGCCGCCGGCCACCCCCCCATCCTCGCGGTCGCAGCCGCCCCGGCCGCGTCCAAACCGGGCACACTGATGCATCCCATTCATTGCGGCGGACATGCAGTGTCTTCCTTCTGTCTTTCTTCCGTAGCGGCGGAAGGGGCAATAGCCAGCTGGCCGGTGATGGCCACACATGGGCAACAGGGAGCAGGGAGTGGTCGGGGCAGCAAGCAGCGTAAATAGCAGAGGAAGCGGCGGCGCGTTGGCAAGCATCAGCGGCGGCAAGCACAAAAGCCGGGACAAGTGAAGCGATTGGTTTTTTCTAGCTTGTCATTGCTTGATTGATGATTCATATATATGCTCTGTGTTGAGATTGCTGACAAATTTTGCTGTCATTAGTACTTGTGTAATCTAGATTTTGAGACTTAATTAATATTTGTTGCCAATTCTTAGGAAAATTATATTGATGATAAATTTTATATAGATATCAGATTACATGTGAATGATAAATACTATTGCAATTGAAATGTATTTTGTACAATTTTCCGTTAAACATAAAAAGGTTGTAGTTCTTCATATTGTACATTTGCATAGGTGAAAATGGTTCCATTCCAATTCTCCAAACCAAAAGCTGAAACATAACCATTACATTCCATGTTTTATCCCGAGCCAAACACGGAAACAAAACCGACCCATTCCGGTGAAATGGAATCATGACATTCCATTCCACTTCGTTTTTAAACCAAACACACCCTAAGAGTATAGAGTTGGAATCTAGCTACAGGCCATACTGATCAACAATTCCAGCAGCCAGAGGAGTGTTCAATGGTCTGAGAAGTCAACACCAATTTGCGGCTGACGGTGACACTACCAACCAATGGTTGAAACAGTAGTGAAGCACAATCGGCAGATAGGGCAGGGCAGCGTTACCATGTGTGTTATTTAACAATTGCTCAACCAAATGTTGCTTAACACTAACATGGGTGACATTGTGCGCATTGTCCCTTGCTCTGTAACATGGGTGACAAGAAAATGTAAACATGGCACCTGAGGTATATGCTTCATGGGAGAAACATCTGCAAAAAAAAAGTGCAGCAAAAAGGACCAAATAACCGGAAGCGGAGTTTCTACTCCCTGGTGCATATAAACAGTAAAAATGCAAAATAATACTCCCTCCATCCCAAAATAAGTGACTGAAGTTTGTACTAACTTTGTATTAAACTTAGTATAAAGTCGAGTCACTTATTTTGGGACGGAGGGAGTAGTAAGCATATTAAACAGAATTCTGATTATTTTGTACTCCCTTCGTCCGGAAATACTTGTCCTCGAAATGGATAAAATGGATATATCTATAACTAAAATAAGTCTAGATACAACTATTTCGAGGACAAGTATTTCCGGACGGAGGGAGTAACAAATATAGTTGAATGTAAAGTTTCGGGGAGAAAAGAAAATTCCTAATGCTGTAGGCAAAAGAGACAAAATTGATGCTCCAAAAGTGAAGTAGACCATGGAGCAGGACAACGTTACCATGTGTGTTCCATTGCTGATGACTATGATGGAGGAGGCATTGTGCACACGGTTCAACAGGAAAATGCAAAAGGCACCTGAGGTCAATCATTATGGGAGAAATATTTGCAGAAGGCACTTGAGATACTCCGTCCGTTCCTAAATACTCCCTCCGTCCGGAAATACTTGAAATGGATGTACCTAGACATATTTTAGTTCTGGATACATCCATTTTTATCTATTTCTCTGATAAGTTTTTCCGGACGGAGGGAATACAAGTCATTTTAGAGATTTCACTATAGGCTATATACAGAGCAAAATGAGTGTGAACCTATACTCTAAAAGACGTCTATATAGTCTCTATAGGCTCTATAGTAAAATCTCTAAAAGGACTTTATATTTAGGAACGGAGGGAGTACAAGCCTATCTCTTTTGGTAAGCGGTAGTCGAGGGCCCTCCTTGGTTCACCTAAAATGAACCAAGGATACTTTTGCTCAACTTCCTTGTTTCAACTTCTCAACGATAGGAGTTGATCAAGAGAGATATATACCACTCCCTCCGTTTTTAAATATAAGCTCCTTTAGAGCGTTCAATATAGACTACACATATGGATGTGTATAGACATAATTTAGATGTAGATTCACTCATTTTGCTCTGTATGTAGTCCATATTGGAATCTCTAAAGAACCGTGCTATAAGGACGACACATTTTGGATGACGCGCACACGGCGTTTAAATCTAGCCGGGGAATCTCGTACCCAGCCGAGCAATCAACCTCTGGATAAGAAGGTCGTCCAAGCTTTTTCGTCCATGGAGCAGTTTCGATCTCTAAAAGGACTTATATTTAGGAATGGAGGGAGTACAAGACTGTACGCTAACCTAGAAAAACAAGCCCGTACAAAGCTTGGCTGAGCCAAAAGAAAATGAAGACGGTAAAAATGTCTGCCGTCTCAAGGATTTTGCTATTCGTTTGGTTCAACGACCTATAACG